>JAULBS010151998.1:0-12087 GCA_032355785.1 Symmetromphalus regularis
ATACCCCGTCTGTAATTTTCAACAATTTACTGCCACCCCAATTATATTAAAAACAAACTTCAATTAAGTATATTTGCAGAGACAAATACCGATTAACTAACACTCGGTTGGTATTTCACATACTAACAAATACGAGTTGCGAATTCTATTTACCCTATTTACTTACAATATTACAAAATAACAACATGTCTTCTGCTTTGCCATCTTTATTATATCCATGACGTCAAAGATAAAAACGTCATTACTAAATACGTAACAATTATCGGTGAAACCAGTGATCGACTGAACAACATTCAGTGTTATTCTCTTGCATTACTTTGATTAATTAACTCTATAGTTTAACATGTCTACAAGATAAATTCGTTGTAGAAGAATCTCTCGGGGTACATGGCTTTTATGCACCCTGTGTGTGTTCTCTTACCCATCACCTTCGGCTCGGGGTAAAAGAACAAACGATGGGTGCATAAAAAGCCATATACCCCTCGTGATGCTTCTACAACTTATATTGGCTACTAGATGTCAAACATTAGGTAATTCTGACACTGTCATCAGAGGAAACTGACATTTTTTCCTTAGCAGCAAGGTATCATTTATATGCTCTTTCCAATAAACAGAACAGCAAGTACCACAGCCTTTGATATAAAAGTTGTGGTGCACTGTTTGGGATGGGAATTACCATTATGAAAACTTACTCTTGGTACACTGGATCTAGATCATCTTTGTGGCCTAGAATAGAGAATTTTGATACTCCAATCTCTGCTCTCTGCATGTCCATGGTTTTTCCAGCAGGTAGTTTTTGTAATGGAATTGTCAATCCGGCTGGTGGCTTTGACAAACCGAGCTTCCCAGCAATTCGAGACTTGACAGTTGTAACTGGTCTGAGATCGGACAACCGTCGAACCTGAAACAATAAATATTAGCAATAATTAGAATAAGTTAGCTGAACAATATAACATTTTCTAATTAATATTTTGTGATGTTCAATAATTATTTAAGATACTTTCATCATAGCCTAGTGCGCAGACCTCAGAAGAGCTAAGTATGGACCTTTAATAGTCAGTTTTATACAAATTAGCTGTTTTAAGTACAACCCCCCACCCCCAATAATTTAGCAGTTTCAAGTGCTGTTCTTTTTTACAAAACATCTGTTCATAAAAATCAAAATTGACAAATTTATTTTTTTCGGGGAGGGGGTCACCCTGCCTAAGGCGCAAAACATTCTAGTTGCCCTGCGAACAACTAGATTTATGTGAGCCATGTGTAAACTGAATGATCATTCTAACATTTTAGACAGATCTACAAAATGAATATACAAATTATCGTCAATATTATTTTAACTTTCCAAACTGCAGCATATACATGTATGTCAGAAAAGACAATAACCTGTCTCCTTTTCCCTCCTTTCCGTAGTCTTTTTCTTCTGGTTTTTCTTTTCCTTCGTCTGGTCTTTGTGCCTGTTTTGGTTCCAGTCTTCGATTTCTTTACAGATTTCCTCTTCCTTCTTCTTCTTTTTATAATTCTCCGTTTGACGGGGGCCTTTTTTTTGGGTGAAGGTTTCTTTGGTGCTTTTCCAGATTCATCCTGTAAGTAAAGTGAATCAATCACCTAGGGTTTTATTAACTATGTTGCTACATCATTCACAACTATTCCCCAAAAGTTATCACATTTTATATTCCCAACTATGAAGTAGAAATTTCCAATCAAATACCAAAAATGTCCAACTTTTTATCTTTATTATATCAACATATAAATATAGGTATTAATTTGATTAAAAAATATTTGGTACTCATATTTTATTTTAGCTACTGTGAAAAAAAAAAATTCATTTTTTTGCCTACCAACAAAGGAATCTCGTTTCAAAAACCATAAACCAAAAAATAAAAGTATAACGATGCTTTTTGATTAGCACAATATATCTTTTATCTGCCGTTTGTCATAGACGGGACATTAAAAACAACACAGGCTTTAATATAACAGTTTTGGATAACTGGATGGAATTTGATATAGCCCAAAGAGTGATGAATACTAGAAACAATAAACTCCAGATGGGTACTGACAACACAGGTAACAAATCATTATTCTAATTATAAACCAGATGTAATTACCTCAGAAGACGATGCAATAACCCGTCGTCTAGCCCTTTCAAGGCGCGATTGTTGAATGAGGCTGCGAACTCGTTCACTGACTAAAGTTCTAGCAATCAAGCGACGTGGAGGACGTACGATTTCTTCCTCTTCTTCACTTGTAATTGTAGTCGAACCTGAGAAAAAAAAAAATACATAAAAAAAAAATTAATAACACCACTAGAGCACAACAATTTTATCAATCATGTTAAACATTTGGTAATTTTCACTTGTAGTTAGAAATCCACTATACTTTTCCATTATCAGCAAGGAATATTTGATAAGGTTCTTTCCCACAAACAGAACAGCACATACCATGGCCTGATATACCAGTTGTAGAACGCTGGTTTGGACAGGAACAAACCTAATCAGAAAATGAGTCTATCGAGGGAGAGGTAAATAAAAGCCAAGAAATTTAGAAGTGTAGGAGTGGCATTACATTTCCTAACAACTGACAATAACAGTTAAATCACTGAAAATGAAGAAAACTTAAACCAGACTGAAAGCCATCATTTGTAATGCAGTATGTATCAAGGGAGTTAACTCCAAACCTTTAGATAATTGCACCCACACACTAATATCTATGTGCAAAAATAATATATTTGTGTATTAAATAAAAATACATTTATTAATTCTATTAATGATAGAGAAGTCTCAATGCAGGAAAGAGAATTGGAAATTCAACACTCTAATATTTGTTCAAATGACAAAGGGAAAACCATTACCTCTGTTTGCAGCTGCACAGTCGGAACAGAACCACTCGTCTACTGGAACATCAGCCAATGGAGGAGTCAAGCAGTCCAGGTGATATCTGAAATATTCAGTTTGTTTTATATTTAAATAAATCATTAGAGTTGCATGCCGATATATTAATCATCCGTTATTTGT
Organism: Symmetromphalus regularis; assembly: GCA_032355785.1. NCBI lineage: Eukaryota > Metazoa > Mollusca > Gastropoda > Neomphalida > Neomphalidae > Symmetromphalus > Symmetromphalus regularis. The sequence goes on from JAULBS010151998.1 coordinate 3,012, forward strand.
TGTCAAACATTTGATAATTCTAAAACATAGTCATCAAAGGAAACCTACTACATTATTCCATTACCAGCAAGGGATCATTTACATGTATTTCCCACAGACAGGACAACACTTATCATAAACTTTGATATGCAGGCCATAGGATTTCAAATTACACGGGAAACACTTTTTCATTTCTATGCTTTTGGATCATGGAAATCAATCAAAAACTTTTTTGTTTCCATGAAAATAAGTCATGATAACACGATAATCATGGGAAATGAAATTTCAATTCTGTGATTTTGATAAGGCACCTACACGCTACTAGTAATAATCATTACCATGAAATCCTATAGCCTCATATGGGATAATGGTTGGATAAGATGATGAGTCCACAGAGGGGTCAAAGATTGTAAAGTCAGTAAAATATTGTTTTATAAAACAAAGAGAGGGAAAGAAAGAAAAAATTGCAAAAAAATGGATATCTCACCCGAGATCACAGCCATCACAAAGGAGGAGTCGGTCCTCTCGATCACATCGTCCACACACCTCACAATAAGTTAGCTCATCTTCAGTCTCTTCTGCTTGTGTGTTGCGATCTTCCACCCTAATCTAAATATAGGAAAATTGACAATGAAAAACACGCCATTTTTATGATTAATCATTAATAAATATTATTACCAAAGTGGGCACTCATAACTAGGAATTATTTTTCATAATTTATCAGTGAGCATTATAATGCATTGGTTTAACAAGGCATTTCATTGGGTCTCTCTTGCCGTAATGACCAATAAGCTTGCCTATACTAAATATGACGTCATTATAATTAACGTCAATTAAAACTAGAAAAAGTACAATGTAACATCATCCATAATGTTATAGGATAGCATTTCTCTCTTTAGCGCAATTAGAAAGTTTAAAGAATAGAACAATTAAAGTTGTCTGAGTTAATATCAAACTCATGAAACAATTTTCCTTTGTCACTCGCTAAAGCTTGTGACAAAGAAATATTATTTCACTCTGGTCATAAATTTAATAATAAATGTCAACTCATTTAATATCTTTTATTTAGACTTTATTAAAGTACCCAATTCCACAAGACTTTCTTCTACTCAGGTCAAAGGATGTTAAATGATGCATGATTAAAAAAAAATCAGCAAAATATGAAGTTGTAAATATTTTTATACTTGCCCTTTTGTATACACTATCTTCTCCAGCATGTCTAGCCAAGATTAAGCGGAACACTTGTCTATCTACAGGACAGGTGTTCACATTCTAGAAAATAAAAATAACTCAATCTGGAAACACCTAACAACTACATTCAAATATATGAATTTTCTAATTTTATCAATAAAATATTCTTGTAAAACAATAAACCAACAACAAGATTTTAAAAATATTTATTAAATTAATTATTTATCCAATGGGAGTTTGTTATTTTGGTCATATAGGATGCCATAGTTTGGGGTGCCTGTCTGGAAATATTACGGAGAGACCAGAATTATTGACAGTTTTGTAAAACAATTCTTACAGGTACAGCATATAAACCTTGAATACCTACTTTGTACGGGAGTGGGATCTAGCTCAGATGGTAGCTTGTCTGCCTGTGAACCAGTCGGGTCGTTGGATCGATCCTTCTCAGTGGACCCATTTGCAGTTTGGGCTATTCTCCATTCCAACCAGTGGTCCACAACTGGTTCATCAATAGCCTTGGTATTTGCTGCCTTGTCTGTGGGACGGTGCATGTAAAATACCTCTTGCTGCTTATTGGAAAGAGTAGCCTAAGTGGCTGCAGTGGGTTTCATCTAAATAAATATGTCAGAATGACTATATGATTGATGTCCAATAGCCGATGATAAGATAAAAATCAATGTGCTCTAGAGGTGTCGTTAAATGAAACAAACTTTTCTTTTACTTAAAATAATAATAAATTTACCATATCAAAGTATACCTTAAAATAATAACAAATATATCGAAATATTTTCTTAGAAGTATACAGTATTAAAGTATACATACAAATAATAACAACTTTATCATCTCAAAGTATCCTTTTAAATTACAAATATACCACATCAAAGTATACAAAGAGAAACATATTTTTAAGAACATTCATAATACATGTATATTATATATTTTTTATTTGTGATGTTTTTAGGTAAAAGACAACAGAGCATTTGAAGAATGGTTGTCTCGATTACGACATCACCGGTTGTACAGGCAACATGAGATTGCATATGGAACAAAAGATTCTCCAAGACTAACAGAAATTACCTCCCCTGTTGAAGAATTGCCTCTTAGTTGTAAGTTTATATTATTTAAATTGAACATGCACCAACTCTTACAGTGAAAGGAAAGGATAGGTTGTTTAATGGCATAAGGTTCTGACATAGGGTATTCTGTGACTCATGCTCTTTAGAGGAAACCTGCTACTGCCACATAGGCTACTCTTTCTGATTAGCAGCAAGGGATCTTTTATATCCTTTCCCACCGACTGGACAGCATATACCATTGCCTTTGCAGGGGTTTACCTGGCTTTTATAAAAGAGAAGTCCCGGGACTCACCTGTTTCTTTTCTGAGGGTCCCAACCTAAAACCTAAGGTCTACAATTTAGTCAGGAGTTGCAGAAAACAGGTTTAGCATTAAGAAAAAATATCTATTCTGTCTTAATTTTTATTTGTATTATACTGAATAAATAAATTCATTTTTATGGCACTAAAATGTCCCAGTACACCCTCCACCCAACCCCCTATTGTTTGTTCATGACTGAGTCAATTATATAACCAAAACGGTTTTGATATTTTTATAAGAGTCCCATAGGACGCAATGTCTGATTTTGGGGGTCCAGATGACATTTTATTGCATTCTTTATGCAGGGTTTGCGAGCGGTAAATCCCTGCCTTTGATTAGCCAGTTGTGGACCATTTTACTCTCAAATTGCTGTCGAAAATGTGTTGGACACGATTTCTCCACAGGATTTATTTTGTTGTGGACATTTTCTTAATTGCAGGAGTTGCTATTATTATTGTTTTTATTTTAATGTTGATTCATTAAAAAGAAAAATAGAATTATTTTCTTTTTCTTGATTTAGCCTCGAAGCTTGCTGAGAATGCACTGAACCTAAGTTTCAAAAAAGATGTTATTCGACAGTCGAGCTTCAAGTCGTCCGGTCATGGTCGAGTCGCTGCCTGGGTGCTGGACACCATCGGCTTTGACCATTGTAATAAGGGTAAGCAGGGTTTAATGTTTTCATGTTTTACTAATTCTGCATTCCATAGGCAACACTTGGTTCTCGTTATGTTGTCACTAAAATTCTACTGTTCACGGAAGTGACACCATTGATCCCCAAAGATTTTTTTTTATGTGATATTGAAGGTACATGGAATATCATTTAATATCCTATAATTACAATGCCTCACTTAAAAATTAATTAATCATATAAATCATCAAAGTGAAATTAAAATTGAATTTTCCAACATCAATTTTAATACCAGTTCTTTTGCCTTTAAGAATCTAGAAATAGCATCCATATTCAAATCTAGTATCATCAGGTCACTGTCATTGAAATTGAAGTTATTGTTTGGGACATCACTGGCAATTCTGACCAACCACATTACTCGCTGGTGTTATGACCCACTGAGAAAATGTTCGCAATGGTTTAACAGATCATTTCATCTGATTGCTCTGTCTGTTATAAACAGTAAGCTTGCTTGTACTAACGTCATTATATGATGTCATATATTTGTTAAAAGTGCAAATGACATAACTAAAACTACAAAAAATATAATAATACATCATCCATAAACTTGTAAAATAGTATTTCTCTAAACTTTCGCACAATTAAAAACTTTAAAGGGTGGAATGATTAAAGTTGTCTTGGGTAATAAATATAATATCAAACTCGCTACCTTTTATTATCAAACTTACGTCCCTCGTGAAATAATTTTCACTTAAGCTCTTGACAAAGAAAACATATTTCTCTTGGGACATAAATTTGATGATAAATGGCAACTCGTTTAATATTCTCTGTATTATTATGGTGGAAAATATATTCTTAATAAATAAATTACAAAATGTTTATAATACAACTCTGACAGTAACTTGTTTAATATCCTCTGTTTATATTACTTTGTTTTAATTTATTTACAGGTGTTAGTGAAGCGCAGAACCAGTTGTTTGAACTTCATGATCTGCTGGAACAGATACAAAACCTACCCCTTTCCTGTGATCCAGTACTTGAGGTACATGTACAGTCGACTCCACATAATAGAATATATCTGTTACTTGCATAACATTTTGTAGCACGGGAGCAATTTAAAAACAAAAATGTATGTTTTTAAAATTGCTTATGATTTCTTTCAGTGTCTCTGGTTAATTCATATAGGTTAAGAAACATTTAAAAACAATATTTTTAGTATCAGAAATATTTTAAAATATTGCTAAAGATATATTTTTATTCCTGTAATTGCAAAATGGCCATGAAGAGAGCTTAGCTTTTTACTTATTTTACAGTCTTCTAGAGCTTTTAGTTTGAGAATTCTTTACTTTTACTGTTACTGTTTGATAAAAAATGGATTTTGGCTTGGAGTTCTGCCTGGCTTCCGAGGTATGACCGGTTTTAAAAAACATTTTTTAAATTTAATGACACTACTAAAACAGATTGATTTATTAATCATTGGCTATTGAATGTCAAACATTTGGTTATTTTGACACATTGTCAAGTGTGAGCCAGCTTCTGACAGGTTTTGTACCAGCTTTTGGCTGGTATTGAACCAGCTTTTGGCTGGTTTTGAACCACTGTCTTCAGCTTGATAGTCTGATGTCCTACCACTGGACTACTGAGGCTCGTTCTCTGGGGTGTGATGCTGCCTGTGTAACGGTCGGCCGTCGGATCGATCCTTCTCAGTGGGCCCATTTGCAGTTTGGGCGATTTTCCGTTCCAAGCAGTAGTCCACAACTGGTTTATCAAAGGCCATGGTATGTGCTGTCCTGTCTGTGGGATGGTGCGTATAAAAGACACCTTGCTGCTTATTGGAAAGAGTAGCCTAGATGGCAGCAGCGGGTTTCCTCTAAATACATATGTCAGAATGACCATATGATTGACGTCCAATAGCCGATCATAAGATGAAAATCAATGTGCTCTAGAGGTGTCGTTAAATAAAACAAACTTTTTACTGGGGTGTGATGAGTCTGGATCAGTCCCTTTGGACTGTTTGTTGTTCCAGCCAGTAGTCCATGATTTGTGTAACAAATGCTGTGGTTTGTGCCATTCTGTATATAAAAGACACCTTGTTACAAATTGGAAATAACACAAAATAATAAATTTTGGCTGTCCTTTTGTTGATGATATTTCTGAGACAACTTTCAAGAAAACTGATCATCATGGTGAACTTTAGTAAAGTTTGTTTTATTTAATGATGCCTCTAGAGCACATTGATTTTTATCTTATTATCGGTTATTGGATGTCAATCATGTGGTCATTCTGACATGTATTTAGAGGAAACCCTCTTCCTCCACATAGGCTACTCTTTCCGTTAAGCAGCAAAGTGTCTTTTATATGCACTTTAGTGAACACCATATATGGATTTCATTGATCAGTATCATAAAAAGAATGTACAGAAATATTTTCTACTGCTATGTTTATTACTGAATGAAAAATGCTGAACTTTTTTATTTATAAAAAAATGTTGCTATTCTTTTAAAAAGTAAAGTTTTGTTTTATTTAACGACGCCTATAGAGCGCATTGATTTTTGCTATTCTTTTATGCAAAGTGTTTGTCAATAGCATGAACCCTACAGTCAATATTTATTTTTTGTGTCTCTCCATCCTTCCCCCATCCATCATTAATTATTATTCTTTCAGTTCATTAAGCCCAGACTAAGTCAGTTATATTTCCAAAAGATTTAAATACAATAAGTGTAAGCAAAATTTTAAAATAAATAAAATAATAATTATTATGAGCCAAATGCCTGAAGCCTGTTTTTGTTAAAATCAGTATTATATATAATTTTATGTACATGTAATTAAATGAAAAACAGGCTTCATACATTTTATATTTTTAAGTTGGGTGTGGGGTTGGATAGATAAGGCCAAAAAAAAAAAATATCTGTGTTTCCGGTAACCTGACTGACCCTATTTAAAAATAGGTGACCATAACCTTTTTTTTCCTTAAAAATTGTAAGTCGTACTTTTAGTTGTTTATTCCTTACCTTTCAGCCTTTTCTGGTAGCTTTTTCGATATCGCTATTTAGGGTAACCTCTTCCGATATACAACACCATGGGGAGCGAGATATAGCTCAAGTTGTACCATATCTGCCTGTGAAGCTGTTGGTCGTCGGATCGATCCTTCTCAGTGGATCCAGTTGCAGTTTGGTCTATTATTCCCTTTTCAACCAGTCCACAAATGGTTTATCAAAAGCCATAGTATGTGCTGTCCTGTCTGTGGGACGGTGCATATAAAAGACCCCTTGCTGCTTATCGGAAAGAGTAGACTATATGACAGTAGTAGTTTTCCTCTAAATAAATATGTCAGAATGACCAATGACATCTGATTGATGTCCAATAGCCGATGATAAGATACAAATCAATGTGCTCTAGAGGTGTCGTTAAATAAAACAAACTTTACTTTTAAAAAACCTACCTACCAAACCTATTTGTTTTTAGCATGTAATAGGAAAAACCTCAGGCCTGCACAAATTCAAAATCTGCATAATAAAAAAATAGGTAATGTCAAAATAATTTGCATAACCTATTTTGATTTGCATAAGAGGCTTTTTTTTAAATGGGAAAAAAAGTATAAAATTAGTTTTAATAAATAAAACCATTGTCACTTACATGTATAAGTAAAATGGAACTGTAATATACATAAATTTGCCGTAGACAAATAATATTTTGCTTATTACATGTGATTCTCAACATTTTAATTTGTTGAATGAAAACCTGGTACTGTATGATATTTGATCATTCTCAATAATCAGCCAAAGATTTCCGACTAACATTTATTATCGCAATTTACGATTGGCGACATATAATAATCAATGAGAATACATTGCATTTCTCAACATAAGGTATTCTAACTGCATGTAATTATAATTATACATGTCGGAAATCAGTCAAGTTGTACTCCGAGAAAAAATTATAGAAACTTTATTGAGCAAATTTTACACGAATGATAAATCAGTTATGCAAAATAAATTTGTATAACCTACATGTACATTGTATGAACGAACAAAACGATCGTTCTTGCAATTTGTGCAGGCTTCCACAGGTTTTTTTTTTGGCATAATTTCTGTAAAAGGAGCGGGATCTAGCTCAAATGGTAGTGTGTCTGTCTGTGAACCGGTCGGTCGTCGGATCGATCCTTCTCAGTGGACACATTTGCAGTTTGGGCTATTTTCCATTCCAACCAGTGGTCCACAACTGGTTTATCAAAGGCTGTGGTATGTGCTGTCCTGTCTGTGGGATGGTGCATATAAAAGATCCCTTGCTGCTTATCAGAAGGAGTAGTCTATGTGGCAGCATCAGGTTTCCTCTAAAGACATATGTCAGAATGACCATATGTATGACGTCCAATAGCCGATGATAAGACACAAATCAATGTGCTCTAGAGGCATCATTAAATAAAACAAATTTTACTTTTTTCACACCCAAAAATATAAAACGGATTTATCCAAGATTTTTCACCATGGTCCTATGGATGAAAGGATTGAGAAAATTAGCGAGATTTAATTATAACTGGGAAGTTTTTTTCACACCAATGAATATAATTATGTAACTGTAATATTATGTAAATCATATAATTATTTATTAACCAATTTGGGAATTTAGTCCATAAATTGGGAATTTTCAATGTCATTTGTCTGTGGGAAAGGGCCTATGTTCAGTACTGTGTAAAGTCTGGATAAATATCTGTAATAACAAAAACAAAACAAAACAATTGTAAAAAATTGTTAAGTTTCTATTATTTAAAATACCCATTCCTATATCCCATCCATGAAAAATGCAAATAATATAATTTTGTTCTTGAAATAACTGTTGCAACCTGAAGTTAACAAGTATATCAAAATTACAAATATCAAAATTACAAATATCAAAATTACAAATATCAAAATTACAAATATCAAAATAGTAGATCTATAACTCGTGACCTATCACCATGGGCATAAATCTCAGGGGAACATGCCCCCACCCCCCACTTTTTTGTTAGGAGGGGATGCCTACATAATTATACCCCCCCCTGGCTGCACCATCCATGTGAAACACTACAGTATGATAGGGCCATTTTTAGTAGAGCACTGCTGTTCAACTTTAGTTTGCATGAACTTAGGCCGAAAAAGGACTAAAGTTTTGGAAATAGCAAAAATATCCTATTTCAAGCCTGTGTTTTTTCATTACTTTGTTAAATAATAATTAAAAATGTTACCCATAGAACCTTGTTTTACACTCAAAAATATTTCACAATGAAAATAAGGATGGCAAACGAGCAAGGGTGTAAAGCCCGGGGGGGGGGGGACACGTCAACCCACTTTTAGGACAGGATGGGGGCAAACCTATATAATAATCCCCCACGAACAGACTTTTTGCTTCAAAAGATTGAAATTAAAATGACTAAATAGTAATCTTTACCAGTATTTGTGTTTATTGTATCAATGTAACACTTAACCATGTGGTCTTAATGCAAATATACCAAAATACACTGGGCATCTATTATGGAGTGAATCCTTTTGGAGGGGGGAGACACTGTTTGGACAGGGGGATGCTCCATTCCCAACACCTTTTTTTTGGACCAAGACGATGTTCTGCCACCCCACTCTCCCCCAATCCTACTTCCTGAAGGTGAGTTTCGCCGTTAACCATCACCATGGTATGAATAAGAATTTTAAAGACACCATTATAAATAATTAGCTAAAAGAGTCAAAGAGCAAAATGAAAAACAGTCAAAATGCATTTAGTTGATTAAATTATCTCTCACATTTGTATTAGGGTATCCTGTGAACATAAAGGAGCGGGATGTAGCTTAAACTGTAGCGTGTCTGCCTGTGAACCGGTCGGTCATCGGATCGATCCTTCTCAGTGGACCCATTTACAGTTTGGGCTATTTT
>JAULBS010152009.1:0-12087 GCA_032355785.1 Symmetromphalus regularis
TTAACATGCCCCCCCCCCCCCCCCCACAAACACAACTCTACTACACCATTGTTTTAGCAAACCCTAAGATGTCCTAAACACGAAAAATCAACTGATAACAGTAAACATTTTAGAATATACTATACATATTTTACCAATGTTGGAAGATACCCAATTTTTTTACGTTTTTGACGACGTCATGCAAAAATCTGAACTCTCACTATTCACTTCACCTTGATGCCAACAAATGGTTTTGGAGATAAGTATTTTATACCAAATGAAAGCTTAGGATTTGCTGGTTATTATGGTATATAGTAATATAGAATATTACTAAATCATCATTAAAGAACCACACTCCATTTCTTATTTCGGCAGCCCATAAAATACGTCAATTTTTATATTTTATATTTGACAAAAGGACATAAACTGTAACATATATTTACTGGCTTCTTTTATTCTGCATTATCATAGCTTTCATTTGACACCAAAATCAGCCACCTATCATTAAAACCTAACGAGATATCATATTTTGAACATTGATAGCCCATTATCCCCCCACCCCCAATAAGAATTTTGTTCCAATGCTCCTGATATAGTTATGGATTATTATTGTAGTGTTGCCATACTCGCGGAGTTGACATTTTTACATTAAAATTACTTTCTAAATATTTTAGTAGAGATGGCGTAGTTTCCTCGAAATTGTCCACATGCAGACACATGGTTATCATTTTATGTAGGCATTTCAAGAATTTTGATTTTTTAATTAGCCTTGAAGTTAGTTGCGGTGTTGACACACAAACATACGCACGAAAAGTGCTGATCTTACCTCGAAGTGCTTGATTTGTTTATGAGTACAAGCAGAATTTTTTCTTTTGGTTTTCATGGAAATGGCGTGTTAACTTTTTGTAATGTGTGATTCTGGCGATCACGTGATCTAGGGATATTCTAGCTATGAATTTATTTTCCGTTACATAGTTTTAGAATTTTTTTTTTTTAAATGTATATGTTACAATCAAAATGGCAATCGGCACATTTTAACTTCAGGATATACTTCATAACATCAGGGCACACAAACACTGGAGAAAATCTCGTTTTAATCACTTTATTCTGAATTAATATTATTTTATGTCGAGTTCATTATATGCGCTTTTTTGTGTTTTAGTTGTAGTAAACAATTCAAAAGAGTGTAAAAAATGGCAATAATCAAGCAACAACTATAAATATTTTATTAACGAGAGTCTGGTGCACAAGTGTACTTTGTGAAGTTATAAAATGTGATGAACTGACGATGACAAATAATTTTCAACTCATTGCCATCCTCACAAAGTCAGGGGTCACTCCGGTCACTCCGAGTCTGTTTGGACCCCTAACTAATATAGCTCATAAATACGAAAACATGTTTGATGATATCGTACATAAAAATATTATCCAATCAGATTGCTCGTTTTTTAAGCTAGATCTGCAACTGTCATATTCTTGTAGAAAATTCCCCAAGCCAACACTTCGAGAAGTTGTTTTTTCACAGTGAAACTATCATTGAATATAAAGCGCCTGCTCTTCTTTGGAAACAATTCCTTACCAAGAAGGCAACTGTCATTATTTTGTATTACCTTTTATTTGGTATTACCTTTGAAACTGACGTACTTCCAAATTGCTAACCGCTATACTACCGTTCATTTTTACCTCTCTTCCATGATCCATTATTTACATCGATAAGGTGAAGGCCGATGCATTTAAAGCCGAATTGTGATTGGATGCTTTCAATCTTATCATGATACGACACTTCCAATCAAAATATGTTTTCTCAGTACAGGTTTTTAGCAACTATATTGGTCAGGGGTCCAAACGGACTCTGAGTGACCGGAGTGACACCTGACGTTGTGAGGATGATTAAAACTACTAACTTATATTAATAAGAAATTTACACTTGACATTAACATTCATATTTATCATCCCATTTATAACTAAAATTTATTAAACTGTTAATCATATATGAACTGGAAGAACAGCTTCAAAAAGAAAACAGTTAATGTAGGAGTGTTTTAACCCATAAAAGGTGAACATAGAAGTGCTCATTTTAATGTTTTTGGACTGAAATGATTTTCAAATAAGCAATGAATTGCTCTCCTGTTTCTAAATAAAGAGGACTGTTAGTATCCTCAATGGATTTGGAAAATAGAAGAATATAATGATAATTATTTTTTAAATTTTGGAACCAGCAACAAAATGGAAACTACAGATATTGCTTCATTGAAAATATTTTTTACTGTGATGTCATATGGATATGATTACTATTAGTAAATCTGTGTATGTTCAACAATGTGAAGGTGTTTATATCTTAAAATACTGGAAATCATGAAATTGATCCATGAAAGATGTAATGTGATATGATACTCTTACACTAAAATACATATTTTTATTAATATATCTTGCATAAAGCCTGTATGACATGATTGTAAAATAGGATGTGTCAGTTAATTATTTAGTTATCATATTTGTTGAATTCCTAGCTGGTATTAATTTCATGATTTACAGTTGTTAAAAAGCAAACCAAACCAAATGTTTGGTAGAAAGCAAAAAGATATAAACAAAAAACAAAACAAAAAATAATAATAATAAAAAATAAATAAATTAAAAACAAACAACAATCTAGGAAACAAACAGTTAGTATGCATAGTTCCAGAAAATCAAATATATTCATGAGCCTGATTGTGTTAACTCAGGTGAAAATCACAATGCTATTTTATATTGATCTGTTATAAAACAATGCAACAATTCTAACAGTGAAACTAAATTTTACAAAGGAATTAGACAATTAAATCTTTGGATCTTTTTTTTTGTTGATTTTTTTTCTATTTGAAGTGTTATCTTGTGCAACCAATCCTGATGTCTATATAGTAAAAATGGAATATTTCAAGCATGGCCAAACAAAATGCTTACAGCCTCATCCCTCTGTCAGATGCTCTGCCATATCCCCTCCCTCCTGCTCTGCTATATTCCTCTGGTGAGCCATATCCCCTCCCACCTGGCCTGTAATACCCCTCTGGTGGGCCATACCCCCTCCCTCCTGATTTATTATATCCTTCTAGTGGGCCATAACCCCTACCTCTTGCTCTGTCATATCCTTCTGGTGGGCCATAACCCCTCACTCCTGATCTATTATATCCCTCTGGTGGGCCATAACCCCTCCCTGGCTGGCGATATCCCCTTTCAACTTGTTTTGTAGGGTCCCCAGCACCAAGTTTCTCATAGTCTCTACTTTCAATCTCATTATGATTTCTGTTAAGTTTTTCATAATCACTACCACCTGGTTTAGTTTTACCCTCGGCTCCACTACCCCCAGTGTAAACAATGTATTTGGAATCGTCAGACATACGATAAGCTCCACCAGGAGCTGGCTGATAGGAGTCGTTATCACCACGTTCAGGGAGATTGGATGGGTTAGTATTAAAATCAGGCAGGCCTGTTTGGTGAGAGGTGAGATGCTGGGGTATAGGGGGTCCACTTTCATGGTGAGGTGTAGAATAATATGGGTCAGACTTCAAATCAATCTCAACAAAGCCAGAATTACTTTTATAAGAAACATCAGAAGGTGGCCTTTTTTTAACAACAGCATATTCATCATCAGGTTTTGAAGCAATATTATTATGGCCATTGGCTTGAGTGTCATTGGCTTTACTTTCCTTGTCACTCTTTTTGAAACAACACGTTCGTTTACGAGAACAACAAATAACTGCCACAACAATTACAATCACTAAGATAACTCCACCACTGACACCAGCTGCTATATAAATGTTTTTCTGTTCTTGTGCAGAAGTATTAGAAGTCAAGGTAGTAGTAGAAGATTTAGAAGTTGTAGCTGAATTTGATGGAGTTGAAGCAGAACTAGAAGCTGCATCTGAACTGACAGTAGCAGGACTAGTCACAGTTGAGGCTGTTGACGATGATGTTGATGAACCTAGGAAGAAGACATAGAAAAAAAAAAAACTGAAATAGACTCACAGCAAACCAAAACGTAGCTAGCTAGCAGACAAAGGTTTCTACAGTTAATTTCCACCAATTATGATCTATTCTGACTTTCTAGAAAACAAAATTTTCTTTACTTCCCAGGAAGGTAAAAAACAGAGAGAAAAGCAGAGATACCATCACTAGAAAGTGATAGAGTAGTTCTATTTATGGAGATAAGGAGCTATAAGTGATGCAACAAATCAGACTTCTGTGAACATGTCCATGTATGCCAGCACCTATCATGTTTGATTCCCATACTGAATTTGTTCTTTATTACAATCTGAAGAGTTTGTAAGGGTCTCACAGAACAAGAATTATTATAAACAAACTTCCCCCCCCCCCCCACCCCTCCACAAAACAGTAATCAGTCATAATGAAAACAAATTGAGAAAAACATGGTAATGACAAAATTTAAATTCAAAATGGTAAAAACTGCACTGTATGTTGTCTCTGGTTTAGTTCAGAAAAATACACACAAAAATTGAATTAAAAAAATGACCCCCCCTCCCCCCCCGAGGAAAACAAACAAAAACAAAACTCGAACCCCAGGCTGAATTAAAAGTAAAAATATAATAGGCTTGGGTATTGATACAAGAAGAAAAAAAATATAAAAGAAAATTGCTTTATAAACGTTAAATCACAAACTGAACAATCAAGAGTTATGATGATGTACACTGATCTCTTCTTATAACTATCATAGTCAAATGAAAGTGTCAGAATGACACTGCCTATATTGAAATTCAAATGCACTGCCCACATTGAAATTCAAATGCACTGCCCATATTGAAATTCAAATGCACTGCCCATATTGAAATTCAAATTTAGTTGACATATTTAGTATCATGGGCTACATACTTCTACCACATTGTCATCCTCATTTTTTGTAGTTTTGAGAAAAAAGCAAAACACTGCTACAATTACCCATCAATAACTATTTATTAACCATTTCTCATACAAAAACAAGTGGGTTAGGAAGTTCACAATGACTTAGGTATTTTTACAGCTTATGGCAACTGCTATAGGAAGTGAGTTTGATTGAAAATATCAAAATTGCCAAAAAATGATTTAGGCATCATAGTGACGACATCATAGGCTACTCTTTGATAACTTTAAGCACATTCTTACAGATAGAATTGTATATACATGTATTGCATTTTTGAAACCTGTTTTTACCTAATAAAAGAAACAAAAAACGTTCAACTGAACATGTTTTTGTCCAATTTTAAACATTGGCCTCAGTGGTGCAATGGTTAAAGCTGCCAGTCTAATGGCTGGTACAAATGTAGGTACTGGGATCAAATCTCAGATGATTTTTAATCTTGATACCTGCTCCAACTCAGAGTGACTGCTCCACAAAGGCTCAATGGGTAGGTGTAAACCACTTACACTGACCAGTGGTCCACAACTGGTTTATCAAAGGCAGTGGTATGTGTCATCCTGTCTTTGGGAAAGCACATGTATATAGAAGATTTCTTGATGCTAATCAGAAAGAGAAGCCTATGTGGTGATAGCAGGTTTCCTCTAAAGACCATGAGTCACAGAGTACCATATGTCAGACACCTAATAGTCGCTGAATAAACAATGTGCTGGGTGTCATTAAACAAACATTCCTTTCCTTTTCCAAATTTTAAAGATATCAAAATAAACACGTTTTTACCATTTACAGTATATTGAATTAAAAATGTATAAACATTAACCGTGGCTAAAACAAACAGGAAAAGGATATTTTCAGAATTGTTTTAAAAGATATGTAAAATATAAAAATTTCAATTGATGTATAATTATAGGGTTATTGCAACATCAAGAGATTAAGTGTTTAATTATGTGACAAAGATTAAAATTGGTGGAAATTGTACGTGATTAGATGTTAATGTTTTTGGAAACAACAAAAACAAGCATAGAAATTTGCACTAACATGAAAACAACATACTTACCATTAAAAGAAATGTTACAAACAACTCTTCAAAGAAAGTGTTAGAATCTCCAACTGATATAATTAGAGATCACTAATATACACGTAGGCCTATTTTATATACATGAGAGGTATAACTTCATTTTAGAGTTTTTTTTAAGATCTTCAAATGTCAAAAACAATCTTATTAAACTGTCATATCCAGAAAAATAACTAAAAAGTGTAATTTTTACTGGAAAAACAAACCATGTAATGTTGTCCATTGAAAAACTAAATAAAAATATTTTTTTCTATTTAGTACTCTGTCTATATATAAGTGAGCAAGGTGCTAGGCCTTTTTACTGAATCAACAAAATGCTATTAATTAATGATTAATAATAATAAATTATACATTAGTACATACATGCATATTCATATTATTTCAAAAATGACCATTTCAGTTATAGACAGAAGTTATTCACACCATGTTATTTTTACTGGAGTAAATATTTTCCATGGTCACCATACTGGAGATACACTAAAACAATCTGCAAAGTATTCAAAACTAGACAATTTTAACTGTTGTTTGTATACCTATAATGTGTTTATAATTTTTAATGACAAAGATGATAAAACTAATACTTTTTAAAGCTAAAGATCATAAAATTAATACTATTCTCAACTGATTTATTGGTATGAAGTTAATCTGAAGCATTAAAACAATGGGAAACAAAGCTAAGAAAGTCTGTAGAATTTCAGAGATTCTGTTTATTTGTTTAATGACCCCTAAGCACCAAAAAATAAACATTGGTTACTGGGCGTCATACTTTGGTTCAATATAAATTTTTTATTAAAATCAGTGTAAAGCTACGGTCATGCATGCAATTAATATAAATATATTAATAATACAAATGTGTATTTTTAGATAATAAAGCCATTAAATATCATCAATTTGACTTTCCAAAACCATTAAAGATGTTAAATAATATATAAGAAATGATTTTATTGTAACTACACATGATAAATTCTATTTATTTTTTTCTTTCACAGAAATAGCATAAATTGTATTTTAAACAATATCTTGCCAATCAAAACAAACATTTCATAAAATGAATTTCATTTAATACCGTTTTAAAAAAACAGTTTTTACCACAAATGTAGACTTGATATACACCTTAAAGTTTTTAGACAATCTCCATACAGTCAAAAATGATTACTGCACATGCACATTAAAGTAATTTTAAAAATTCATTTATACACTATCAAATGCTTTATTAAATAAAACTAAAACACTTTTAGAGGCTTGTTTATATTTTTAATTTTTTAATTACAACAATACTATTATTACCAAATTTATATTTTTCAACTCTGAGTGAAAGGTGCACTTGAGCTGATAATCACAAGTAGCCTTCAAGTTCATTTCATGGAAAATGCATTACAATCTGATCAAAATAAGAGAGATACATGTTAACACTACTGTTTGATAAAATCAAACACTTCAATAATACATAATATTTTTAAACTGAAAAAATAGCATTGATTTCTTATTTTTATTATATATATTTTTTTTTAATTCTCTTTTTTTTTAAAAATAAACAGCCTCTGACTGATAAAGTATATTTTTGTTCATGCATTCGTAATATTAGACAGAATGTAAAAATGTACATCAACTGGTTGAAAACAACCCACAAATACCATCACAGTTTAGTTTCATCATGCTTTTTGATTACTTGGTGTACCGGCCCATGCTTTCTCTAAACCATGCAACATGAAGACTTATCTAATATCCACTTTTTAACACCAATTAAAGTTACAGTACAAACATTATTTAACATGCAAATTAGGTGTTTTGGATTAGATGAGGGAATTTCAAATTGGCAAGAAATGTAAATCTGGTATAACATGATTTGGGTATAGGTGACAAACAAATGGACTGACTGCTTCATACACATACATGTACATATGTAGAATAATGGACAACAAACACTGAAACATGACAACATAGTACACATGGTATATATAGTGTTCATTCCAACATGAGGTACAAAATGTGAGGTATGGTTATTTTAATATAACATGCTTGAGGTGCAGTTAGTTGATGACTCTGACTCAATCCATTCTAGCCAGTAATTTAATGCCATGGTAAATGGTGTCCTCTCTAAGTAAAAGGGCACATAATAGACTGTGCAGATAATCGAAAGGAGTAGCCTACAATGTATATGCCAACATAGGTTTCTTCTATGGACTATGTGTTGCAAAAACCAGTGGCCATGAAGCAGGGGACCTTAGGGGGGGTCATGGATCTCTACTTTTTAGGAGAAAATTATTTTTAAAAAGCACCAACAAAAGTGTGTCTTTTTAGCTAATAAAAATATGTTCACACTTTGTAACAAAATAAATTTTGCCAAACTCTGGAGAGTTTTCGGAATATGAGAGTATCCCTGCAGGAATACTATTGACATTTGTTGGCCACCTACTTTACATTGCCATCCCCACCCCCTCCATTTTCAAAAACTCTCTGCATTCCCAGAATACTGTATGCTTGGCAATTAATAGTTGCTGATAAACTAATGTGATTTACTAGACAAAACAAATGTAATACATCTGACACCATTTGATGACACCATTTGATAACACCATGTGACAACAGAAAGTGAACAGTACATGCACTGCCAATAAACAAAATTTATCTTACATCATAAAAACCAACATTATCAGTGTTGGTTGGACAGTTAATGATGATCCTGTAAAACAGATGTCAAAAACATGAACTTCTATATATTAATAATTATAAATGAAACCTGAAACAGACATAAAAAATGAACTCTTTAGTCATTAATTGTTAAATGTGACCCACTCCCACAAAAGATACAATAAGTGTTGATTTGATTATTTTGATTCATTGGCATTAATAAAAAAAAATCCAGAAACTCAGTTACAAAGTGATATAAATTTCAAAAGTGTACTACCTTGCAAAGTGAAGTTACAGCAATTTAAAGTTGACTGAAATAAAGTAACAGCATGTCAGCCATTTTGAGATGTGCAAGTGTAAAGTTCTGAACCTAATAATATATGTGGAAAGTTCTTAGCAATAGAGGTCAAATCTTAACTAAATGTTATGAAATTATGCATGCATGTTTTGAACATCCCCAGTCATCTATACCAAACAAAACAAATACTTGTTTTGGCAAAGCAAGAAAGTATTTTATCTGGAAAATTACAGAAAAAACATTAAAGTTCACGAATACTTGTACAATAATTTACAGTGAAATGTGGGATGTTTAGCAAAAGATATAGTAAGTGAAGATTTGAGTATTTTGATTCATTGACATTAATAAAAACTAAAGAAACTGCTACAAAGTGATATAAATTTCAAAAGTGTACTACCTTGCAAACCTATACCAAACAGAACAAATACTTATTTTGGCAAATATATTTTTTTCCAAGTTGCTCTACCAGCCATATTCCTGAAATTCAAGTTCAGTGACTTTACATGACTATGTAATCATGAATAACAGGGTTTAGAGTGGACCACTGGAATACTTAGGTTTTTTTAAACCAAGCAAACCATTCAAACCAAGTAATTTGTCACAAGGCTTGTCCATAAAATAATCGTGAATCAGTTCATTAAGTTCCCCATGCTCCTGGAGAATATTTGTGGGTTTTCACTGATTTTGGAGTTCAAGTAGATGACTTTCCTTCTCTCACTCCTTCTCTTTTGGTCTGGCTCATTCTGTCATAGAAGTTGTTTGAAGTAAAATCCCTCAAATCAAACTTACCAATCAGCAGCACATATGGAAATGGTAACCAGGAAATTTATTTACCTTATTTGGAGCCAATATACAATCAAGTTTAATCACATGCATGGTTGTGAATGGTTTGGAAACAAAGGCTGGAAGCCGACTTTTCCAAAGATAGTATACATGCAATGGTTTTGTACATGTACATGCTGATAATGAAATAACAGGACCATCAGTTTCACATGTTGCGTAAATTAAATCATAAATTTAACAATCTTATGGATTGCAATGTGACTTAATACATTTGTATATGATAAAACAAGAGAATGAAAACAAAAACTCAAAATCTAAAAAAATTAAGTCAGCATGTGCCTGAAGAGGAGAATAAAGCCAGCAACTTTTTGTACCTTTCATGGGGACAGGTCACAAATATCAAGTCAAAATTAAACAAAAACATCGACTTAACAATTATACATATAAAATCAATTCCTACATATTAAGAACATGGGCCCATATTTATCAAAGAACATAATAAGATAGAATTAGACTTACATCAGATAAAAAAAAATTTAGTTTCTATGATATTGACTTAAATGTAATTTCCATCAAAGAATTAAACTATATATCAGACCAAGACCACTGATAAATATATTTTAATTTTTTTTATGGAACTTAAATAAAAATCATAGAAACTAAGTTATTTTTTATCTGACTTCATTCTAATTCTGGCTTAAGTTACTTGATAAATAAATACAGTCCCTGGAATACATAAACTCTATTAAGAACATACCAAACTACAAAAAACAAAAAAACTGTATGTGCTAATTATCCACAAACCTACAGGTGTAAATACATTCAGAAGTGGTTTAGTTTAACAAATAATTAAGTCAAAATCAGGCTTCACGTTTTAGAATAAATCATTGCACATATATCGTATTGCTTCTATTATATTTTCCCAGGTGAGATGCAAACTGCAAAAGGGGCATGCTAATTAGAGTACTAAACAACATTTTGTAATATGTGCCCAATGAGAAAATTTTACATGTACACCGGCAGGAAACGGATCTTTTCACAGGGGATTTAGTAAATAGTTACACCAGGCAAAAAATGCTGTCTTGTTCAAAAACATCATGGGCCGAATTTATGAAGTCTGTTTTTCTCTTACCCGTGTAAAACTGTTAACCGGTGTAAAACTGTTAACCGGTGTAAAACTGTTAACCGTGTAATTCAATCAGTAACTGAAATAGCATTTGGAATATAAGAACGTTTTTCATGTGTTGAATTAGGCATTCGGTTGATATGCTTATGGATTGTACGTTATTCATTGCATGTCTGCAGTCAGGGACAAGCCAGTTTTACTTTTTAAGGGCACCATTTCTCATAAAAATGGGTGGGGCACTTTCATTAGAGAGGGCGCTATAAAGAGAAACAATACGGTATATGCACGCTAATACACCATGTCCTAAAATGTATTAACCAGTTTCTTTTGCTTGCAAGAATAGGTATGTCATCACACGTGTAAATGATGAATATGCATTGGCATACAATTACAAATATATGAACACAAGCATATGAATCACTGGATGAGAATATTCATTCTGCTCCTGCTTATAGCAAGAAATAGCATATGGTCACTTGATCAATGCATGCCAAATTTAAACAATGCCATACCATTCCATTAGTTAAATCACAGCGTAGTATCTTTAAATTAAACACCAAACTAAAAAAAACCTCGCAGTAATAAAATCAGGCATGATATTGAGAAAAAATGGATTTCGCAGAAGGATGTCACCCCTCATGATGAGAAGTAGAATTGATTTTACATGACCATGTGCCATGCATAGACGACAATGACTGCGCATGTGAGGAAGTTACAACTCACTTCATCTTCCTCTCCCTTAGCCTTTTCTGCATTGAGGACAAAATTGCTACCTAGACTAGGTTTTGGGCTTCATGTTAAACCCAATGAGAATGTTTGGAATCGGTGAAATTGCAATGTACCCCACCCCAAACACTGGTAATTCCTATATTAATCAGGAGCACTTTCCTGTGTTATAATATTACTTGGTGCTTTGTGTTCAATAAAAAGCATTCTCAGAGTTTATTCTACATATAAACAGAGAATGACCACAAATATATGCACCTGAATTTAATTTTATTTTAAAAATCTTTTAATTTTTTTTACCAACATATTTTACAATAAAGAATGATTTGTAATGGAGTAAATAAACTTCAAATTTATAAAAAGACTACAAAAATAATATATGTTGATATCTGCACATATGAGCATAAATACAAAACACAATTAACTTTATGGTTACTAGTACCACAAAGACACATACCATTTCCACTGTCAGTAATATGTGTAGTGTTATTTCGGTTAGTTGTTGGGTTAGTAGTATCAGTAGATGGCTTAGTAGCTCTAGTAGCTTCAGATGATGAGGTAGTTTCACCTGCTTTTATATTAAC
>JAULBS010152020.1:0-12087 GCA_032355785.1 Symmetromphalus regularis
TAACAGTTCAGCCTCATCTGTGTTATTGTATAACAATTTAAAGTTTTAAAGGTATTAAAGCTACAAACCCGAACAGACTGTCCCAAGTGAAAGCACCGGTAAAGAAACTGGAATATCCGAGATCTAGCCTGGGGAGTCGGTGGTATGCTTTCAGCCGGTATGTGGAGATCTACCAGCAGCATATCTTCTGGCTCTCACTATACACGCTCCTCTGTATAGGCATCTTCGTGGAGCGTGCATACTGTGAGTATACTGCACTAAAACAGTGACGTCTTGTTATTCTCTTCAAAGTATGGAAACACGGGCTAACGTCAGACATTTTCTTAGTAATTTGGATTTTATTGTTACCGTTGTTACACATTAGACAGTACAGTAATGTTATCTTTAAAATGTTTGATTGATAATAATATTTCATTAATGGACTCCAAAATATAGTAGGAAATATTGGCTGTCTTCATAAATTTTCTAAGCGATTTAGATTTTATTATGTTACGTGTGTTACATTTTCGAATCATGGGCCAATACAATATTTTGACTGTACATCATGTGCGTAAATCCCCGAGGGACGGGGTGACACATCCCCCCACTTTATGGACGGGGGGGGGGAGGGCATGCCTATATAATTATCTCCCTGCACCCACTTTTTGCTTCGAAAAATGGAAATTATGTGGTCTTAGCGCAAATATACCGAAGTATAGTTTGAAGGTTTTAGCCGGAAAAGGCATTTCAAAAACCTTTGAGTTTCAAAAACAATTTAGGGGGGCAAGCCTCCATACACACCCAGTCCCCCCGCACTTCCAGGAAGTGATTGTGTCCTATGCTGTACATACTTACCTACTTTATATACTTAATAAAGTAGTATTCTATTAATCATACTTCAGACTATGCCGCTGGGAGGGAGCACGCTGGATTGCGTCGTGTGTCGGGGGCGTGGACGACGGCGATGATACGAGGATCTGCTAGTGTCATCATGTTTACGTACGCTGGTCTCCTCGTCACCATGTGTCGCAATATGATCACACGACTCCGTGAGACGTTCATACATCGTTTTGTTCCCTTCGACTCCGCCGTCACATTTCATAAATACATTGCTTGGCTTGCCATGGTTGCTACAAGTAAGTTGAAATTTCAAATCGTTCTTTGTCTGGATTAGAAATATGACGAAATGATACTATGCATGTCCATGATCATATCATTATCTGTATTATTAGAATGGATTGCAAAAAGATAGAAAGTAATGTGCAATATTAAAGGTTGAAATGTTCTCCATATTAGATTTGATAGAATTTTATAGTTATTTTGTTTTGTTTTTTTATTAAACGATTTTGGAAGCGTTTTGTATATTATTATGTACACAGATACAAACATAAAACCACAAAAATATCTTTTGTAGATTTTCTGTCATTTTATTATTTTTTATTATTATTATTTTTATTGTTATTGTTTATTTATTTTTGTTGTAGTATATTGTCCCGTCTATTATTATCAGGGGCGTCAATCCGGGGGTGACTTTTTTGGACTTGGGTCATTTATTATATTCTTTATTATCTATATATTATCATTATATCATCATTATAGTGTGTATTGTTTTGCCAAATTATAAATCAGCTTTTTCTTCTACTTTTATAATTTTATCATGGTATGATCTATTTAATTTTTTGTGCTAGGGGCCGTTAAACAAATATTATATTACTCAGTGGTCACTAAATTCTGCGGATATGACAACTTGCTGGTTTTAGTTAAAATGTGTGCAGCAATAAAGTGTGTGAAAACATTTCTCGTTTATTTTCAGTTGTGCACATAGTTGGTCACTTTGTCAACCTCTACTGTATGTCAACTCAAACTCCCCAAGCACTGACATGTCTTTTCAGGGAATATTTCAGACCGTAAGTATGATAAACTCACGAACTGGTGACGTTTTTTTCTCAGGGAATATTTCAGACCGTACGTTTGATAAATTCCCCAAGAGTTGACATGTCTTCTCAGGGAATATTTCAAACCGTATGAAAAACTCTCCAAGGATTGACATGTCATTTCAGGGAATATTTCTGACCGTACGTGTGTTAAACTCCCGAAGTGTTGACATGTTCTTTCAGGGAATATTTCAGAAGGAACGTATGCTAAATTCCCCAAGAGTTGAAATGTCGTTTCAGTGAATATTTAAGACGGTATTTATGATAAACTTCCCAAGAGTTGAAATTTCTCTGAGAATATTTCAGTATGTACGTATGATAACCGTCCTAAGAGTTGACAGTTTTCATGGAATATTATTGACCGTACGTATAAATTTCCCAAGAGTTGAAATGTCATCTTAGGGAATATTTCAGACCGTACGTATGATAACCGTCCCAAACATTGATGTGTCTTTATGGGGAATATTTAAGACTTAAAATATCACAGTGTGGCGGTAATCTATTTCTTAATGAAATATTTTAAAATGCCAGTATCACTGTTGTTATCATTATTAACTTTAATACACACCTACCAAATTGGAAAATATGAACTGTGCCGTATTTTTTGTCGACGTATGGGTTTTTTCATTTTGTTTTTAACTATATTAATATCAGGCATAAAAATAAGTGGCCGGTTATGGACAACTTTTTTTCCTATCATGTATATAGAGGAGAGATCAAGGAGAGGCAGACAGACGGAGAGAGGGATGGAAGGACGGATGTGATGGATGGATGGATGGATGGATGGATGGACATTTGAAATATTGAACTAATACATGCTTTAAATGGTATACTAAAGATGTAAGCTTGTACATAATTATATTTTATCAATATTTTTTCAGTTCACACGTGTTACGTACCTTCCATTATTGGGCGTGGCAGACAATAACAGGTAATCCATTGGCAACATAATACTACACCGTAACCTACAATACCCTACTTTACCCTACCAATCAATGGTACCTTACCCTAATTTAACCTTCCTTACCCTGCCCTACCTTATTATACACAACCCTAATTTATCAAGCCATACCATACCATATCATACCATACCATTCTATACTATATCATACCATACCATACTTTATCGTATCCTATCCTGCTCTACCCTACCCTACCATACCATTCCCTATTTTACCCTACCTTCCATTATCCTAATTTACCCTACCTTACCCTACCCTACCCTACCCTACCCTACCCTACCATACCATACCCTACCCTACCCTACCCTACCCTACCCTACTCTACTCTACTCTACCCTATCTACCATACCATACCATACCATACTATGCTATACCATACTCCACCACATACTATCTATAATTATGTTTTAATTTGTGTTTGCAGGTTTTGCTGGAATATTGGTAACTGTCGTAATCTTCATCATGTACGTGTTTGCTACTCAGTGGGCACGACGTCATGTGTTCACGTGGTTCTGGTTCACACACAACTTCTACGTTGTTGTCTACATCCTCACCTTCATGCACGGCATCGGAGCGCTCGTGCAGTCACCACTGTTTCAGTGGTTCATGATTGGTCCACTGGTTCTCTTCATTCTGGATAAACTTGCTAGCGTCAGCCGTAGCAAGCTAGAGATACCAGTAAAGAAAGCGGAACTTCTACCTTCTGGTATTAAATTTGATTATTAATATGTAAACAATTTAGTTCAACCTTTTTCCATATACGTGTGATGTAAATACATATTATTGTCCATGAATTTTAAAATATTTTATATAATACTTTCCATATCGCAATGATATAATGTAAAGTCCATTAATTAAACTTAACTGAAATTTAATAAAAGCCCTATTTGAAGTTTTAGAGGAATAAAATAAAGCTTCTGTTTAACATGTTTTCTCGGTCGTCTTTATGCTCCAGTATCACACCAAGTGGAGTCTGTAGAATTACTTCTAATATTATAAATGGATTGATAGAGGAGGTAATAGTACTAAGTTATGTAACAGCGAAGCTATCTAAGATTTATGATAATATTTTTTCTGGTGTTTATGAAAACACTTCCAGTTCAAAATTTTCCATCGACGAACCATTATCATAGTTTGGTCTATCTATAACAAAATGAGAATATTAACTAACTGTTTTTACAGGTGTCATTGCGTTGACTTTCAAAAGACCTGCTAATTTCCAGTACTTGTCAGGGCAGTGGGTTCGAATCGCATGTCTTGATCTGGGGAAGAGTGAGTACCACCCGTTCACGCTGACGTCTGCACCACATGAAGAAAACCTCAGTCTTCACATCCGGGCTGTTGGGCCTTGGACAGAAAATCTGAGGAATATTTATGACCCGAATAGTCTCGGATTAAAGCAATACCCAAAGGTTTGTTATTAAATTATTTATTACAGTTCTTAAAATAAACATTATCTATTCGAATTTGTTTTTTAGTTTTGTGAAGACTAGTTAAAGAAATAAATCCCGACTGACTGTTTGTTTATTTGTTGTTTTTGTTTATTTGCTGTTGTTTTTGTTGTTGTTGTTGTTTTCTTGTTGGTGGTGTTGTTTTTGTTTTGTTTTTCGATTTTTTGTTGTTGTTTCGGTTGGGGCTTTCAAGTGGCGTTTTTGTGGAGGTTTTCGGTTTTAGGGTGTTTTTTGTTTGGTTTTTGGTGGGTTTTTTTTTAGGGTTTGGGAGTTGTTATGAGGGTTATGCTAAATCCGATTTCATATCTTATTTTTATACTGTCTTTTCGTTTTGTTTTTGACTAAAACCACATTCTGACCATCATCTTCGAATAAATTAAATTTAATTTAATTTATTTAATAAACCTAATATTATATTTTTTTCATTTAATTAATTTAGCACAATGTAACGAAAACCAAATGTTTTAGTGGTCAGAACATTAATTTTGGAACAAGTTTACATTTTAGCTCATTTCACATATTTCTGGATTTTCTGCATCAATAGCCTTACTTTTTTTGTAATTTTTGTTGTTATTGTTTTATTTTGATATTTTGTGATGACGAATGAAATACAAATTACTTTACATTTCAGTTATATGTAGACGGACCATTTGGGGAGGGACACCAAGACTGGTTCATGTTCGATGTTGCAGTTTTGGTTGGAGGGGGAATCGGCGTAACACCATTTGCGTCCATTCTAAAAGACATCACTTTTAAATCTCGCATGGGAATGAAAATTGCATGTCAAAAGGTAATACTCCACAATAAACAAACTTCAAAGTGAAACTAAAATTTTAGGTTCGTTTATAAAGACTTCATGTGCCATGGCCAAATTGCTTTGACGAGACTATGACGTTATCAACAATTCAAATTACAAATTCATTTAATAACAAAATAGTACAGAAATAAGGGTGGATCTTGGTGAAGCACATGTCCGAAGTGCTCTCCTCTGCCCTATCATAAATTGCTCAACCCCTGTGCATTTGAATAGTTAAGCATACACTGTTAACATGAACACCGGCATTCTGACGGATGCCTTTGGGTCAGCCTCTGGGACGGTATAGCCTGACAGCGTCTGATGACAATATATATATATTGGTTCTTACTGTCCATAGACATGAAAGTTGTGTGACCATTTTGGCTATATTCCATTTGTTAACATCCAAACTCACTATTTTGTGTTGACGGTGTTTAGAAATTTGCAAAGGATGAATATTTTGCATCGAATTGTGATGGTTAAAGTTTATTCAACGGTGGATGGTCGACTCTGCTGATGACTTAAAATGTGAACATTGTTTTGAATGTGGTAAACTGTTTGCCATTCTAAATTATATTATTATGTTTTTGTTTTGTTTAAACGCATAGTCCCACGGACCCTTGACCTAATTAATTTCCAAACAAATTATTAATTTTAAATATAAACATTTGATTTGTCCATAGAAATACTTCAATCAATTACTTACATAACCACCGCATCTCGCTAATTATCAATATTTAAAAAATAATAAAGAATTATGCTCGCGGACCAATAAATCGAAAAAATAACGGGTTTTTTCCGCTGTAGGAGGTGTGACATATTTATTTCAAGTCACGTGACCGGCATTTCCCCCATTAGCTGTTCTTGTAACACGTCTGAATATTTTTGAAGATGCAAAACATTTCTTGAAATCTTGAAATTTGAAGAATTCTATTGAAAACAATTGATCGACTAGGCATAGAATTCCCTATGAAAGCGAGATCTAGTATCACAAATGCATGGAAATTTCATTCGTAATCAATATTTAGAGCACAAAGCCCTTAAATTCCGTGGGAATATTCCTTTAACGACACCACCAGAGCACATTGATTTATTAATCATCGGTTATTGAATGTCAAACATTGGTAATTTTGAAACGTAATCAAGTGTGAGCAAGCCTCGAAAGGGTTACATTATATCAATATATACACGTGGCAAAGTTTAGGTAAACTTCAACCATGTATATATCTAATGCGCATGTCTGACTGCAGGTGTATTTCCTGTGGGTGACGAGAACTCAGAAGCACTTTGAGTGGTTGATTGACATCATCCGTGACGTGGAGAACAACGATGAACGTGGCATCGTCTCTGTTCACACCTTCGTTACGCAGTTCCAGCAAAAATACGACCTCCGGACAACCATGTTGGTAATTATGTTAATGAATACTTCCATCAATTATGATGATAATTAAATTAAACCTGCAATACCACTGCCCCATCTTATAACATATTTTACTAACACAAAATACAAACACAAATACAGTTTATCAATGGACATCGTCAACTGCCTAAACATAACTAGGATGAAGTGGTAGTGACCAGATACGAGTTAAAACTGAGCAGTTGACTAGTTAATGAATACAATTTCTATTAATAATTATGTTAATGAATATTCCCTTTATTAGTTCACTGGTAAATATACGTGTATGTTGGTGTTTCACTTGCTTTCCTTTACTTTCATTCGTTGAATAACTGATGAGTGTTTCCACCAAACTTGCTAAGAGTACCTGACGTCAGTTTTACCATTTCCTGTTCGTGCATAAGACCGTAGTTGGGGAGCGGGATGTAGCTCAAATGGTAGAGTGTCTGCCTGTGAATCGGTCGGATGTCGGATCGATCCTTCTCAGTGGACATATCAGCAGTTTGGGTTATTTTCCGTTCCAACCAATGGTCTACAACTGGTTCATCAAAGGCCATGGTATGTGTTGTCCTATCTGTGGAACGGAGCATATAAGAGACCCCTTGCTGCTTATCAGAAAGAGTAGCCTATGTGGCGGCAGCAGGTTTCCTCTAAAAACATGTCAGAATGACCATATGATTGACGTCCAATACCCGATGATGAAATAAAAATCAATGTGCTCAAGAGGCGTCGTTAAATAAAACAAACCTTACTTTAAGACCGTAGTTCGTACAGCCCATCAAACTGTCTGTATGTTGTAGAACTGTTGTAGGCCTACCAATGTGTAGGCAGAGCCGTATTACCCATAAGGCTGACTAGGCTGATGCATAGGGACCCTGCAGGGTCAGTCTGCCATTTGTAGTGGGGTGAAAGATTGAAGTACCAGAGGATTACCTAAAAACCCAAGGTGCTTGGCCATGGGTTAATACGTCATTGTGTGTAAGTTCATCAAACATTCAATTTACGTGGTTACTTCCATTTATACTAATTATGGACATAGCGTGGTTTTGTAAAAGCACTCTTCAATTGTCTACACAACTGATGTTTCAGTATATTTGTGAACGTCACTTCCAAAGGATAGAGGGTAGGAGTCTGTTTACTGGTCTGAAGTCCACAACACATTTTGGTCGTCCGCAGTTTGACAACTTTCTGCACTCACTACAGTTAGAACATCCGCAGGTATGTAATGCAGTGCTGTAGTATCTTATTCAGTAGGGTGTGGAGATAATCTGTATGAAACGTTAACCAAAAACCAGTATTATGTTCCGTCTTCCTTTAACGTGGCCTCGTACCAAATCACGTGATTCTCAGGTCAGAGTTCGAGGTGCACCGTCAAATCTGTCCGAAATGAATGAAACCTCAACTGTGATTGGTAGATATATGAGGCAGTGGGTATCTGTGTAAATACTATGACATATACCCTGTAATGTCATTGTAGTTTTTTTAGCATATTAATTATTACATCAGTGATATTTGGTACTTGTTGATACTCAGGTGACAAACAAATTGCAACTGTCATTTTGTGCAGATCTGAGTGTGTTCAATGTAAACACCCTGTACGTCATTAAAATGCTATGTGACAGAACATTTTCTTTGAGTCATATTTAATGGCAGGCATCACACTGTATGTGTGTATACTGCCCCAATGGTTTGAAATGTGGCTTCTATTACTTTTATTAAGAAATGTTAATATGGTCGTCATTAGGATTTTATTTGGTCCAATAAACCGTATCTACTGCTGGCACATTTCACGTTACATGTTACATCAGACACAGTAGTGTTATCTTAAAAATGTTAAATAAATATTAAATAAATGAAATCTTTGAATACTGGAGTTTATTTAATTTTATTTAAAGTTATTTTATTGTGGTATTTTATAATAAAATTTTGGTTTTCAATTTTTAGGTTCAAAGAATTGGCGTGTTTAGCTGTGGCCCGGGACCTATGACTCGGTCTGTACAGAATGCCTGTTCTCATCTAAACGCACGCGATGGACCCACCTATATACATCACTTTGAGAACTTCTAAAATTCAGTGGGAATTGATTTGAGAATTTCTAATACATATAACTTATAATAAGAAGTATATGTAGTTGTCAATAACGTCAGCCATATTATATATTTTCTAGACAGGATGTACGCATTATTGTGGAATACTTTGTACTTTCTTCAATGGTAACGTGATCACCAACAGTGTGCACCCCTGATAATTGGCCTAATTGATCTACTGACAAAGTGTCAACTTAAATATTGGTAATTAATAAAATACTTCTTTAAAAAATTATATTTGAATATTACTTTCAAAAATCGTGATTTCATTATCAGTAGCAGTAAGGGTATTTTATATTCAACTTCCAACATACAGGACTTTTAATAAACCAGTCATGGACCGAGATATATCCTAATGGGTTCACAAAGTGGACCTATCCCACTACACATTGCCCTTCAGTCGGATGATGTACTGAGATGGTTGGTTGTATTTATTTTCGTGCTTATATCCAATTAAGGTTCAAGCACGCTGTCCTGGGCAATCAACTCAGGTTCCTGTGCTGTTTGTCCAGGACAGAGGTTAGTGTTAGTAGGAGACACGAATCCCGCTGCTTTTATATAAACAGCAAGGGATCTTTTATATGCACTATCCCACAGACAGAATAGCACATACCACGGTCTTTGTTAAACCAGTTGTGGACCACTGGTCGGTTTAAGTGGTATACACCTACCCACTGAGCCTTGCGGATCACTCACTCTGGGTTGGAGCCGATACTGAGATTAAAAATTACATGCCTCGACTGAGATTTGATCTCAGTACCTACCAACCTTGAGTCCGATAGCTTAACCACTGTGCCACGGAGGCCGGTTATTTCATTCTAACGCCTCTGAACTATTCATATGAATGCAATGCTCAATGGATAGGTGTACGCCTCTTGCACCGACCAGTTTAAACTGGTTTATCAAAAATATAAAAGATACATGGCTTCTAATTAGAAAGAGTAGCCTTTGTGACGATAGCGGGTTTCCTCTAAAGACCACGAGAGTCAAAACGTCAGACACCTAATAGCCGCAGAATAAACAATGTGCTGAGGTGTCGTTAAACAACCAATCACTTCGTTTCATTTCAAACCTATTAATGGTGTACAAAAGGGTGAGACATTTGCAGTTTGGTCTATTTTTCGTTCCATCCAATGGTCCACAACTGGTTCATCAAAGGCCATGGTATGTGCCGTCCTGTCTGTGTGACAGTGCATATAAAAGACCCCTTGTTGCTTATCGGAAAGCCTATGTGGCGGCAGCGGGTTTACGTCCAATAGCCAATGATAAGATGAAAATTAATGTGCTCTAGAGGCGTCGTTAAACAAAACAAACTTGGTTTTAAATGGTGAGAGTGAATAAAAAAGGGATTGAAGTAATTTTATGGATACCTTTTATTGAATGAAATATTTTCAGCAAAAAGCCTGTAAGAAGAAAAGGATAGAACTGTAAGACGAAAAGGACAGAAACACCACCACCATGACAACTGACTACGCCCATTCTTTCCACACCGCGGACTATTCTATATTCGGGGTTACCATGGTTATTTCAATAGGCATAGGAATCTATTTTGCCTTCTCTGGGGGGCGA
Organism: Symmetromphalus regularis; assembly: GCA_032355785.1. NCBI lineage: Eukaryota > Metazoa > Mollusca > Gastropoda > Neomphalida > Neomphalidae > Symmetromphalus > Symmetromphalus regularis. Next base: position 10,178 of record JAULBS010152020.1, read on the forward strand.
CAGAGGACCACATCAGAATACCTTGTCGGGGGACGGTCCCTCAGTTTTCTGCCAGTAGCGATATCTCTGATGGTGTCTTTCGAATCGTCCATCATGATGCTTGGAATGCCAGCAGAAGCATACGTCTACGGATTCCAGTACTGGATTGGGTCGTTTGGCTTTTTTGTGGCCCAGATGTTGGCTAACTTTGTCATGGTACCTCTTCTACATCCTTTGAAGATCACCAGCGCGTATGAGGTAAATATATCTCAATTTTTTTTTTTTTTTTTAAATAATAATTAATTATGCTCACGGACAAATAAATCGAAATAAATTAAGTTTTTTTTACGTTGAAGGTGTGGCGTATATATTTCGAGTCACGTGACGGGTATTCCCTCGTTAGCCTTTGTTTTATATCTTCGGAATATTTTGTAGCTGCAAAAACATTTCGTACCAATTTATTCGAATCAATAATTAATAATGTTTAATTAATTAATAATAATAATAATTAATAAATATATATTATAATAATAATTATTATTATTATTGTGTTTATAATAATAATAATAATTATAAGTATTATTATCGTGCTTATTATTATAATAATAATAATTATTATTATATAACAATAAATGATAAGTAATTATTAATAATAATAATAATAATAATTAGTAATAATAGTATAATAATAATTATTATTATTATTCTGTTGTTTATTATTCCATAATAATAATAATTATTATTATTATCATTATTATAATAATAATAATAATTATTATTATTATTCTTTCCAGCAAATATCACTGGTTCTAATGTGATCGCTGTAAACTATAAACTATTAAATAATAATAGTAATAGAAATAATAATAATGATAATATTAATAATAAAAGCAGTGATTACTACTGTATTCAAACGTTACTACTACTTTGCTCTAATATCAGGTTCATTTGAAAATACATAACTACGTGCATATCCCTTTATTTATAAATACCTGCTTGCTTTCTCTTGATATATTAACGCATATATATTTATGTTGTACCTGGTCTATTGGAATCTAACATTATAAAGTTTAGTTTCTTCTTATTTTTATTTTCCTCCACAGTATTTGGAGCTTCGTTTCAAGTCTCGTAGCGTTCGTCTGCTGGGAACCACCATTGGAATTATATCTTATGTGAGTTGTCAGCATTTCAGCTACACCCATTTACATTTGCATAATTATATACTGAACAGCAAAAGAAATGCAAATTTAATTTGCAATGGTTGATTGAATAAAAGTTAACCATATTTTGACGTTGGCTGTTTTGCTTACTGTATGCATGTGCAGAGAAGTGTAAAGCGTGCTCAGTATGAGTTTTGTGGTTTTATGAATTTTTCGTCTAATTTGATTAAACTGGATCTGAACAAAGTTTTGCGTATCTTTTACTGTTCAGTATATCTTATACATTTGTGTTGTTCCTATTATTAAATTAGAAACTGTTATAATTTTATTTATCATCTATTTGATATTGAGATCGTTCTTTGTGTAACAATTTTGTATTTTGTTTATCATCTATTTGATAATGAGGTCATTGTTTGTGTTACCATAGAGATTGTTGTATTTTGTTTTATCATCTATTTGATAATGAGGTCATTGTTTGTCTTACAATAGAGATTGTTGTATTTTGTTTATGATCTATTTGATATTGAGGTCATTATTTGTGTTACAATAGGGATTGTTGTATTTTGTTTATCATCTATTTGATATTGAGGTCATTGTTTATGTTACCATAGAGATTGTTGTATTTTGTTTATCATCTATTTGATATTGAGGTCATTGTTTATGTTACAATAGAGATTGTTGTATTTTGTTTATCATCTATTTGATATTGAGGTCATTATTTGTGTTACAATAGGGATTGTTGTATTTTGTTTATCATCTATTTGATATTGA
>JAULBS010152031.1:0-12087 GCA_032355785.1 Symmetromphalus regularis
CTTCTTATATACATGCATTTACAAAAGAAAGGTAAAATTAAAAAGAAGAAAGTTATTTCCAAATATTAAAAATTAAGTTCATATCTCTCAGTACTTGAAGTATATCTCGATATCTGTGTAATTTCCACAGAAATATATGAGAAACATTTGCTGTCCCTATATTTTCCTACTGTCCGAACAAGTAAATGTTTGCTAGAAATGGATCCTGTTTGTCTTGTATAATTTAGCTAGTTAGGTATAGAAAACTAACACTCCTGATATCTCTCATGGTAAGATACTAACGTGACATGCTGTGAAAGATGTACCTATATCTTGTACAGATACCAATATGAAAGACTCCCACATGTGTTATTAATCCTATCACGGGATATATCGTGTTCCTCACATGAAATACTCACTTTATCTACTAACGAGAAACATCTGCGAACAGGAATTGTTTCTTGTGTTAGTGACAAGATACATTGATGTATATTCCTAAAGTATGAGTGAGTCTCTGTGGTCCAACGGTAGAACGTCAGGACTATCAAGCTGATGACAGTGGTTCAAAATGACAGTTGGAGGCTGGCTCACACTTGGCCACGTGTCAAAATAACCAAAATATATCTTATAGAATGATGTTACATTAAAATCGTCATATAAGTCTATCATTTCTATAATATTGTATGCATAATTTATTTATTGCCGGTGGTCACAGACCCAGTACCAAGCTAATTATAATTTATAATTTCTTTCACCAACTCACCACCCACATAAATTGACAGTGTTTTTACCAAAGAAAAAAAAATACATGTGCGTTCTGACCCCCCCTCAGATCTAATTTCAACTGGAAACACCCTAAGTCTGTAATTTCTATATTTTACTGACGAAAGGTTCTAGGTGAGGGATACGTAAACTTTCAGGGGGAGGACAGTAGGGCTAAAATCGTAAATTTTATATTGAAAATAGCTGAGTAATTAACTGGGGATTAGACACCTACACCCTTTCCAACCCCAACCCCACATGTTACGGCCCTGACAAACAAAATTAATAAAATGTCTGTCCAAAATCATGATTAACTATGTTTTAATACATTACTTGTTTAATTTTATTTAAATGACGTTTTTGAAATGTATCTCTTTACCCTTACGTTAAATCAAACAAATAATTTTTTTATTTAAAATAAAGTATATTTTTGAGGTGAACAAAAGGATTTTTTCTAAGCCATATTTTGTGTTTCAATCAAACATCAGCAAGCACAGAGAGACATATTTATTATATCAACGTATGTCAAAAGAGCTAACTAAACATACCTAATCCATCAGCAGTTTATTTTACAAGCAGATGTTACTATGGTTGATTAAATATATTTGTTTTAAAATATATATTTTTGAATTCACCACAATCGAATCAGAAGATATGATTTATTATGTCTATGTAAGTAAGTAAAACGTTACTTTTCTATATGTTGCATTCTTGATTAGTGGATGCCTAATAAAAACCATATAGTTACATATATAACAGTGACATTCATGAAAACAATAATAGGCGATGATCATAGCTTAGAGATAATAAAAACGTTTACTGTGAAGCAGTCAGTGGTGTCTATATAAAATATCTAATGCGTGCATTCTGATTATAATTTAATTATATTTTTAATCACAAATAGTCAAACAATATATGTTCCAAATTTCAGGAAAATTTGATAAGATTTTGTAAAGTTATTGAACAACAATTGCTTAAAGAACCTAATAATTTGGTCTTTGCAGTATGACGTAATAAAATGAAATCAATTTTCTATAACGTCTCTTCTGTTTTTGTAATCACTTCCGAAGAATATACAAGTCGAATTAAATCAGTATTAAATTTCATTTCATTTCATTTATTATTACTATTTATTTATTTATTTTTGCATTATTTTTGAATATGTTGACAAAATAAAACCTCATTTTTCTAATTTAATTTTATACATTGACAGCTAAAATGTTTGCTATTTTAACACCCTCTTCCCACAAATCAGTATAGTTAAAATATTTATTATTATCAAGATTTAAATCGTTTCATGAAGACAAATTCATACCTTTAACTTCAAACCAATTAATTTTTTTTTAAATTATTATTATAATTATTTAATCAATCAGAACGAAGCAAGTACAAATCAAAAAGAGAAAAAACGAGAGAACAGGAAAAAGAAAAAGACAACACTTTAAGAGATGGATAACTATTTCGTGTATATTTCTATTCATTGTGTTAAGATTATTGTCATAATATTTACAATGTGTTGTCTTTTTATATATTTATTTTAGATATTATGATAGTTGTGTATAATTATATAAGATAAAACATATTTACTGTAAACTTGGCGCTTATCAGCACGAGCCAGAACGCGCGCTACTGTCTAGAAGGCTAATCACAAATGCATGCAAACACATAAATAATCTAGTATACTCTGCTAAATAACGGACATCTTACAATTGCATGCTCGTATTTCAAATATTTTATTAAGCTACAACCTTATCACCTCTGCACGCACGCACGCGCGTGCACACACACACATATATATATACACAATATAATAATGCATATAACATATACACAAGAAATGTGTATATAAACTAAACCCATCAACAATATCAGTAATGAAGTATATCGCTTAATACGCTGAGAAAGTTTACTGACAGTCTAATCAGCAGTGTCGTGGTGGCAACATACCCTCGAAGTGGTTAGACCCAGACGTGTTTGACGTTGTACATGGGGTCTAGACGTGTTTGACTTTGTACATGGGGTCTAGACGTGTTTGACGTTGTACATGGGGACTAGGCGTGTTTGACGTTGTACACGGGGTATAGCTGTTCGTGATGGCAACATACCCTCCAAGTGGTTAGGCCCAAACGTGTTTGACGTTGTACATGGGGTCTAGACGTGTTTGACGTCGTACATGGGGTCTAGACGTGTCTGACGTTGTACATGGGATCTAGACGTGTTTGAGTTGTACATGGGGTCTAGACGTGTTTGAGTTGTACATGGGGTCTAGACGTGTTTGAGTTGTACATGGGGTCTAGACGTGTTTGACGTTGTACATGGGGTCTAGACGTGTTTCACGTTGTACATGGTGTCTAGACGTGTTTCATGTTGTACATGGGGACTAGGCGTGTTTGACGTTGTACATGGGGTATAGCTGTTCGTGTTGACAACATACCCTCTTAGTGGTTAGACACAGACGTGTTTGATAATGGGGGTAAATGCCCCATGTCCACGATTATGAGCGACCGAAAATTATGAGTAAAACAATTGAAAGTAAAACATTTGAATATAACTGCTTTTAATTACGGTACCTTAAAACTAGCGCAATATATTCGTTTGCTCCTGGCCCTGTTAAGGCTAATCTGGCACAGGGTGACATCAGAGGTGTTCAGGATCCGATAATAAAAGAGGAGAATATTATTTGAAAGCATCGCACCAGATACTTTTAATGTATTGAAATTTTGAACGCTTCTCTGATAAAACGGATCGTGGATCGTTTGCCTTTACTCGCTCCTAACAGAATTCGCAAGAACAAGATATGCAAGACTTTCTGATAGACAGTGAACTTGGAATAACACTTGAAAAATATAAAAATCGCTTGTGTAATTTTTTTTTTAGTTCAGTATACGTGGAGGCTGGTTGCAATCAGAGGTAGAAATAGAGAATAGAGGATATATAATATAGACGTTAATTTGCTGGAAATGTTTTGGTCAATCAACAGACATTATGCGTTAAAGATACACTCCGGCACGTTGTTTCACTTATTTATCTTTGCCACTTTACAAAAACCCATTGCCGTCACAGGCTGCTCTTTTCATTTAGCAACACAAGTCGTTTATGAATGCAGATATCTTCCCAGATACAAATGTTTTATGGTGTGCACTGATCTCCATGTCTAAACAGAGATTCCGAGAGGAGAATGACGTATAACCAAGGCCAGATTAAATCTGACTTATTCCCTAATCAGTCCAAACCTGTTTCCCTGGCCTCCCATTTGCAAGATTTGTTGTGGTGATGGTGCCCTTTTTCACAATTTTGTGGTGCCCCCTTTCCCCTTGGTGCCCTAAGCATGTGCTTATTATGCTGGTGAATCCAGGGCTGCCTATAACCACAAGCCAAAAAAACAACAACAAAACAAGTAAATTTCAGTATGGATAAAGTTTAATACATAGTATAGCCATATATCAGTAGCAACACTTTCCTTTATAATTTTTGAAAAAATTATTTTTTAAAAATATCTTCCAGATGAACTTGATTCATTGTCTTACAATATTTGGATAATATTACAAAGTTAGTAGTTATTATGTATAAATATTATTACATAATAATAATAATAATGAAGATGATGATGATACGTAATACTTGTATTTTATCATAGGTTAAATGATGTGATGCTATTTATGAATGATAGAGTGTATGATGCTGTTAATCACAGGTAAAATGACAATGCTATTTATCAAATATGACATACAAAAAGATATGAATTTGTATTTAACACACCTAAACAAGAGTCATTTACCACAGGTAAGATGCAATATTTATTATTGTTAAGATGTAATATTTATCACTGGTAAGATGTAATATTTATCAAAGGTAACATGTAATATTTATCACAGGCAATATGTAATATTTATCACAGATAAGATGTAATATTTATCACAGATAAGATGTAATATTTATCACAGGTAATACACAACATTTATCACAGGTAAGATGCAATATTTATTACTGGTAAGATGTAATATTTATCACCGGTAAGATGTAATATTTATTACTGGTAAGATGTAATATTTATCACAGGTAATATGTAATATTTATCACAGGTAAGATGTAATATTTATTACTGGTAAGATGTAATATTTATCCACAGGTAAGATGTAATATTTATCACAGGCAAGATGCAATATTTATCACTGGGAAGATGTTATATTTATACCAGGTAAGATGTAATGATAATTTTCACAGGTAAAATTTAATGATATTTATCACAGGTAAGATGTAATTACATTTATAACATTAGTTATTAGGACATACAGGAATATATTATATTTATATAGAAGTGAATATATACAAGACAATATCATTGTTAAAATCTACAAGAATGTGATATGTATATGTACAAGAATGTGATGACATTTATCAAATATATAAGGATGTGAAGATGTTTATATACAGTATTAAAAAAATACATTTATATATCTACAAGAATATGATATACAGGATATCAAACGAGTTGCCATTTATTATCAAATTTATGTCCAGAGTGAAATAAAAAATATTTGAAAATTATTTCACGAGGGACATAAATCTGATAATAAATGGTAACAAGACCTAGTTTAATATTCTATTTATTACCCCAGACAATTTTAAAAGTTCTATTTTTGAAATTTTCTAATTGCACAGTGGTTTAGAGAAATGCAGTCCTGCAACATTATGGATGACGTTACATTGTATATGTTTCTTGTTTTAGTGTCATCCTTTGCACTTTTACAAAATTATGACGTCATATTTAGTAGAGACAAGCTTATTATACCGGTCAGCGCGATCCAATGAAATGCCTTGTTACACCAATGTATAATAATTTTCAGACAAACTATGAAAAATATTTCCCAGTTAATAAATTTAAATATTACATATATACAAGACGGTGATGATATTATGCATTACATGCGTAGATAGAGGCGTTATATATTTGATATCTCGCACAAATACACAAATACAAATATATACTTATGTGTAAAATGATATTGAGATATTAATCATATGTCATTAAATATAATATCATATCAAAAAATGTACCATACTTATGTAGTGCCAGACAATAATAATAATTATAGGTATTTAAAATTAACAAAATGAAAAAAAAAAGTTTTATTTAACGATGGCTCTAAAGCACATTGTTTTTTTAATGTGAATCATATGGTCATTCTGACATTTATTTATTTAGAGGAAATCGCTGCCACCTCATAGGCTACTCTTTCTAATAAGCAACAAGGGGTCTTTTATATGCACTATCCCAGAGACAGGACAATGCATAACACAGCCTTTGATGAACCAGTTGTGGATCACTGGTTGGAACGGAAAATAGCCCACACTGCAAATGCTACCGTTTGAGCTATATCCTGCCACCCTTAACAAAATATGCAAGTTATTTAAATACATAAATATTTGATATCGGTTATTTAAATACATAAATATTTGTTACAAGAAACAGATATAAACGTTTCTCTTTGGGGAAGGGTAAACATCATGTATGATTTTTACAAAAGCATGTTATGTAAACTTTTCCCTTTTGGGTTGGGATAAACGTCATATGTATAATTGTTATAAAAATATATTATGTAAATCTTTCTTTTTTGGGTGGGGATACAAAAACAAATTATATAAACATTTCCCTTTGGGGTAGAGGAATATAACCGAGATGCAGGTAGGGAGGTGGAGGGGGGGACATAGGGTATTAAAAGAATTCAGTGGCGGATCCAGAAAATCCATTGGGATGCCAATAATATGATGCCGGATTCTTTAACATTAAAACAAATATATAATAATCATAATAAATAATAATAATATTTATTTTTATTTATTTATTTAATGACCCCCCAGCACAAAAGTAAACATCGACTATTGGGGATCACACTATGGTTAATTCAAAAATGTATCCTTACATAATATATACATTTTTCCAAACATATAATACAAACAAATCAACGATATCAAAACGTATGCACAATATATTAAATAATAATAATAAAATGTTATAATAGTAATCGGACATCAAAGTGTGTACAAAGTAATTTAACTTTAAATAAAGATAACTCACAAAGCCATTTTATACAAAACATTACAAAATCAAATATTATGCTTGTATCTCCTCTGTTATTTTAAAATAAATATTTATTTTGATTATAATATCATATGATAATAGGACTTCTTGAGAAATGTCTAGTGATCTTAATGTTCCGAAAATGTATGAGAATCCTTGATGCTTTGCAAATTTAGTTTTGCATGATACATTCACGAATGTTCTTAATTTTATACCAAGCGGATTTGTGAAATCTTCTCACTGTCTAATTATTAGTAAGATCAAATCGTTTAAAGTCTGTTGAACTCTAAAATAAAATAAAATAAAATATATTAAATCAAAGCAACAAAATAATAGGTAATATCACTTAGAAGAATGAATGATCATTCAAAATGTTATATTTGTAATAAACAGAATTTAAGATATATTAACAACAAATAAAATAAAGTTCACATTATAAACAGATTTTATTATATTTCAAGAATGACTTAATTCGTATGGAAATAATTGACTGCATTCTTCATCCTGTTCAGTTTAAACATGAACATATCTAATTAACTTTAATTTTACCATACACTTTAACTTTACCATACACTAGTATGGCAACATCTAATTTTCTAAAATTTTAACAGAATATAAAGAATATAAATATTGTTTAATGATAGCCCAGCATATTATTTATTCATGGCTATTAGGTGTCAGACATGGAATTACGTGACACATGGTCTTTAAGAGGAAACCCGCTACCACCACATAGTATATTCTTTCCAATTAGCAGCAAGGGCTATTTAATATGTGTTTTCCCACAGACAAGACAGCACATGCCACAACTTTTGATAAACCAGTTGTGAACCACTGGTCGGTGTAAGAATCTTACACCTACCCACTGAGCCTTGCTGAGCGCACACTCTGGGTTGGGGCTGGTACTGAGATTAAAAATCCTGTACTTCGACTGAGATTTGATCCCATTACCTACCAGCCATGAGACCGACAGCTTAACCATGGCCCCCTAGAGGCCAGTATTAATAGAATATAATAATTTGCTTTATGTCAACGTCTTACACATTATTCAGTGCATTATTAGTATATCAATGGAAGCATGCACATGTGTATAATGCTTTGCAGATGTACCTGGGAATGCTAATTCATTAAATATTGAGTAAATGATGGAACAAGTAAAAGCCACTTACTTCAACTATTTTAGGACTTCCAAAAAGACTTGCATTTCTTCCATTATAGCCTTTATCTACTAAAACAGAATCTGAAAAAAATATAATTACGTAATTACATCAAGAAACCTCACTGTTTATTATAATATTGTATCCATCTGACCACAAACAAATACACATATATAGATAGCACTTGTTTCCTTTTCCCCCCTTGCAATCAGTGAACACCACAAGTGTATTTAGACTGAGTGCACTACATATGTTGGGAAACAATGATTCCTGAATCAGGCATTGAGATACCGAGTGATCATGTTTTAGCATATCATTGGCACATTACGTTAGTCTATTAACGCACTGTAGTATCCTTCATGTTGTAGTCAATTCTCAGTAAATATTTCTTACTCTGTCTGTATATATGACCCTCTTTAGTCATCTAACTAACATATCTGTAGTGACCTCCATGTAGTGAGCTCCTAGTAAATATTTGTTATTCAGTCTGAGTAGATAAACAGTCATCTGACTAACATACCTGTAGTGACCTCCAAGTTGTAGTGAGCTCCCAGTAAATATTTGTTACTCAGTCAGTGTAGATAAACAATCATCTGACTAACATACCTGTAGTGCCCTCCTGTAGTGCCCTCAAAGTTTTAGTGAGCCCCCAGTAAATATTTTTTTCTCAGTCTGTGTAGATAAACAGTCATCTGACTATCATACTTGTAATGTCCTCCATGTTGTAGTGAGCTCCCAGTAAATATTTGTTACTCAGTCTGTGTAGATAAAAAGTCATCTGAGTAACATACCTGTAGTGCCCTCCAAGTTGTAGTGAGCTCCCAGTATATATTTGTTACTCAGTCTCTGTAGATAAACAGTCATCTGACTAACATACCTGTAGTGCCCTCCAAGTTCTAGTGAGCTCTCAGTAAATATTTGTTACTCAGCCTGTGTAGATAAACAGTCATCTGACTAACATACCTGTAGTGACCTCCAAGTTGTAGTGAGCTTCCAGTAAATATTTGTTACTCAGTCTGCGTAGATCAACAGTCATCTGACTAACATGCCTGTAGTGCCCTCCTGTAGTGCCCTCCAAGTTGTAGTGAGCTCCCAGTAAATATTTGTTACTCAGTCTGTGTAGATAAAAATCATCTGACTAACATAACTGTAGTGCCCTCCATGTTGTAGTGAGCTCCCAGTAAATATTTGTTACTCGGTCTGTGTAGATACACAGTTATCTGACTAACATACCTGTAGTGACCTCCTGTAGTGCCATCCAAGTTGTAGTGAGCTCCCAGTAAATATTTGTTACTCAGTCTGTGTAAATAAAAAGTCATCTGACTAACATACCTGTAGTGCCCTCCAAGTTGTAGTGAGCTCCCAGTAATTATTTGTTACTCAGTCTGTGTAGATAACAGTTATCTGACTAACATACCTGTAGTGACCTCCTGTAGTGACCTCCAAGTTGTAGTGAGCTCCCAGTAAATATTTGTTACTCAGTCTATGTAGATAGTAAGTCATCTGACTAACATACCTGTAGTGCCCTCCTGTAGTGCCCTTCAAGTTGTAGTGAGCTCCCAGTAAATATTTGTTACTCAGTCTGTGTAGATAAACAGTCATCTGACTAACATACCTGTAGTGCCCTCCAAGTTGTAGTGAGCTCCCAGTAAATATTTGTTACTCAGTCTGTGTAGATAAATTTATCTGACTATCATACCTGTAGTGTCCTCCATGTTGTAGTGAGCTCCCAGTAAATATTTGTTACTCAGTCTGTGTAGATACACCTCTTTGACATAGTCATCTGGTTCTATTCCAGGCAGCTGTATGTTGTAGATGCGTATCTATAAAACAAGCAGTCGAAATATTTAAATCTAAATTAGAAACGTTAGTACTGGTTTGCTTAATATGTGTTCGACCAAAATTGTTAAAGATGTCTCGCCATTGACCTAACTCAACTTCATTTTGACATCTGCAGAATCCAACTTTAACAGAACGAAAGTCTAGCTCAGCCAGCAGAGCGTTCACGTGAGGTGCTTTGGTTAAAGGATCGAATCCCATCAAAGGACTCATTCTCTGATTGGGTTTATTCCTGTCCAAATCAATGACTCACGACTGGTATGTTAAAAGGATATGGTGTACTCTAGGGTAGCCAGCATTAGGAAGATGAGTCGCGAATTTCCGCAGATTTGTTTTATTCCATGATGATACTGATATTTATTATCCATATTGTTCAAGCTCCCAGCGTCTAGGTTTACATCGGCGTTTTCCCCACTGTGGCTAAGCCCCAGATATATGCTTTCCTTTCTATGGTATGTACAGGGGGTGCCTAAACACCGGAAAAAATGGAAAGGAGCGGACAGAAATAGAAAAGAGTGGAAAGAAGTGGAAATGAGATATAAAAGGTCCCTTGTTGCTAATGGGAAATTGTATCATGTTTCTTCCGAAGACTACGTGTCAGAATTACTAAATACCTAATAGCTGATGATTAATAAATAAACATACACTAGTAGTCTCATTAAAACAGAACCCTTGACAATGCTGAATAGATAAATGTAACATGAACTCTGTTTAACTCTGTGTTCACCCGTTACATAATCATGTCACATTTCGAAACTGAACATATTTTATTTATTGCTGTATGGATTTTTGATAGCAGAATAAAACTGTACATGAAATACATATGAATTATGTAATTAATACAAACTATGAAAATTATGAAAACCAGGGAATTATAAACGGTTTTGTTAATTACCTCATCTAATTCACCTTTGAAAAAATCTGTCCCATCATAGCCAATATACAATGTTTCATTTCCATTCTGAAAATATAATAATAAATAAATATTGGGGGTCAAGCTAACATTCATTAACATTTTGAATCTTATATTACAATATATCATAATAACCAGCGGACCATAAGCTTTCATTTTGGTCTATTACACATGCTACAAAAATCATGTGTAGGCATTATGGTGAACAAAATAGTGAGGGTACTGATTATTGCATTGCATCCACAAAAACAATTGTTTTTTTAGTGTATTCTTCATTATTGGTGAAAAATGGCTAGTCGATTCCACAGTTTTAACTGTTACCACATTATTTAATGTTCAGGACATCCTAAGGTTTATAAAATCATGGTGTGAAGGAGGTAGTGTACGTCGAGCATGACCTAATGCAATTATTTAATATTCAACAGTTCAAGAATTTAACATAAAATAATTAACAGTAACTTATTAAAATCAACTGGTCACAATACAAATCAATTTATTTATTCTTCAAATATCAATTGACATGATGTGATGTTTCAAATAAAAACATACTATATTTGTAATATATTTATGTGACATTCAGTATAAGTAAACTACTTACCAATGATCTTGGTTTAGTGATGGATATATCTGCCTGCAACCCAGAAGTTATCTTATTACGAATTAGTACAAGCTTTCTCTCTGAAAAATATACATAGCACTGGTACTTCACAGAACTATCTCTAAGTTGTCAATGTCATTAAAATTACCTATACAATGATCTCACATATACATATTAATAATTAGGAAATTAAGTTAATTTTCAAAGAAATATTATTTAAAAAATATTTATTATATTACTGATTAAATGAATTATAATTATCATGTTACAAAATCAAATAATTTTATATAAAGAGGTCAAAAGGAGAGGCAGTATGCATTTCACACCAAAATGACATACACATCAGCTCGCAAGTTGGCTTCTGACAAACCTTTACAAGTTTGAATCTACAGATTACTCTAGCACAGGGGCCCTTTGGGCACGGGGCTCAGTTGGGAGTAAGTTGCAGCAGGATGTAGCTCAAACGGTAGCGTGTCTTCCTGTGAACCGGTCGGTCGGCAGATCGATCCTTCTCAGTAAATCCATTTGCAGTATGGGCTATTTTCCGTTCTCGTCAGTGGTCCACAACTGGTTCACCAAAGGCCATGGTATGTGCTATCCTGTCTTTGGGACGGTGCATATAAATGACCCCTAGTTGCTTATCGGAAAAGAGTAGCATATGTGGCGGCAGCGGTTTTTTTTCTAAATACATATGTTAGAATGACCATATGATTGACGTCCAATAGCCGATGATAAGATAAAAATCAATGTGCTCTAG
>JAULBS010152042.1:0-12086 GCA_032355785.1 Symmetromphalus regularis
ACAAATGTACTATCTACTAACACAGGTTAGATAGTACAAATGTACTATCTACTAACACAGGTTAGATAGTACAAATGTACTATCTACTAACACAGGTTAGATAGTACAAATGATTTATTTTACATTAAGACAGAATGAAAACTGATAGTGTGACTGGTCAGTAGTGAAACCGAACATTCAGTCTGCTGGATAAGCTTTCGCACTTGATATTAAAGCCAATAATAATATTATGAAAATTGTGATGTCAGGAAAGGTTTGCCAATCCTGAACAGAGGGCAGTATACTTTAAATAGTTTAAGCAAAACCCCCAGATTCTGCATAAGAAAATACTTTTATTTTATATACATTTTGGCTTGAGCTTTAATCTGGCAATGTTTAGAGCATTAAGGCATCTCACCTGTAGTGTTATAATATCTTTTGAGTTTTCTGAGCTTATTATCCAGTCACATACAACGTTTTCTGGATAGTTCCCTGGGTACTGAGGGGAGGTAATCCATTTAGGCTTTTTGCTGGCAGTGAGTTTTCCACCACAGGAGTCAGTGAATGAGACTGAAAGAAACAAAATAATTAAAATCATAAAATTTCCTGTTTTATGTATATATGTATACGTATATAATTTAAAATGTCTGGTTAAAAACATTACTCTCAAGGTATTTGGATTTCAAGTTTCTTAGGATACATGTTAGAAAAACAATCCACAAAATCATCTGCCTCAGAAACTATAATTGTGGTGTTGGTTGTCAGCAGTGTGTTAGAAAAACCATCTACAAAATCATCTGCCTCAGAAACTATAATTGTGGTGTTGGTTGTCAGCAGTGTGTTAGAAAAACCATCTAGAAAATGATCTGCCTCACAAACTATAATTATTGTGTTGATTGTCTGCAGGGTGTTAGAAAAACCATCTACAAAATGATCTGCCTCACAAACTATAATTGTGGTGTTGGTTGTCAGCAGTGTGTAGAAAAACCATCTACAAAATGATCTAGTTCAGAAACTATAATTGTGTTCATTGTCAGCAGTGTATTAGAAAAACCATCTACAAAATGATCTAGTTCAGAAACAATAATTGTGTTCATTGTCAGCAGTGTGTTAGAAAAACCATCTACAAAATGATCTAGTTCAGAAACTATACTTGTGTTCATTGTCAGCAGTGTGTTAGAAAAACCATCTACAAAATGATCTAGTTCAGAAACTATAATTGTGTTCATTGTCAGCAGTGTGTTAGAAAAACCATCTACAAAATGATCTGCCTCACAAACTATAATTGTGGTGTTGGTTGTAAGACTGAGAGGGATCTCACCAGTATGCCACTTTGCATTAAAGCCAGTTTTCTCTTTGGAATGATCAGATTTAAATTTGACTAGAAGGAAGTTGCTAGATGATAGAGGAACTGTCATCTTCTTGTTGCCAGAGAAACGTCCCAATTCTGGTGCATCGGTTCCTGTTCCATCAAACACTTGCACATAGTCGTACTTGGGTTCAACATCAAATGACTCAAACTAAGAAAAATAATTAATTGAAAATCAAATTAAAAATATCATCAACATAAAAAAAAAAGGATTTTCCTCTCAATCACGTGAAAGTTTGTCTACAACTTGATCATGAAATCCTAAAAGGTCACAGAACTTGCTTTTATTAAAATATAAAAACAGAAAAAGCTAAACATGATGGTTAATAGTGAAACATGATTATTACTTTTGGTCACTGATCTTTCATCTTTCCAGAACATCTGGTATCATTACTATTTTAACAGTAGATCACAAGAGAATGCCATCAATGTCAAACTGTCTCTTTGACCATGTTCAGCAAAGACATAGTTTTCTCATTTAATATAGAACCTATTGTCATTAGTTCTTACCTCCAGCTGTACTTTGCTATTAACAGGTGTCTCAATGCGCCATACACAATCTGAATGCTTTCTGTACTTATTAGGGTAGTTAGGTGATTGAAAGGACCCATCTGATCCTGATAGACTACCTCCACAATCCTTGCCTGTTAATAAGACATTAATAAGCATTTAGGTGACTACAATACTTGATAATACCAGGCAATCCACACTAAAACACAATGGTTTCTAATGAATAATAAGGCATTCCATTTTGCTATTTATTTATAAAATTGCATTTAACTACTGTTCAAGATTAGTAGACTTTCAAAAAAGTTAAAATCTTTTATGTTAGAAAATTGTAGTATAGGATACAATTTTCACAAAGCATCCTTATTCTACTGAATACAGTTAAAACACAAAATGAAATGTCAACACTTATCAGTATAAAATTCCTGATTTAATTTAATTAAGAAACACTGGCTCTATTGTTTTCAAGAAATTAGCAAAAATATTAAAATCAAACCTGGGAACATTCTGAATCACAATTTGTTGTCAAATGAAAGAAATTTAGTAAATGGAATAGTATCTAGATCTAAACATGTTACACTGAAATTTCTATCATTTTCCGCAAATATTTTTAATAATTTCTACATTGTGAGATTTTCCCATGTATTTTTTGTTCACCAATTTCCATGCTATACAATTTTCCTGATCTAGTAGTTACACTAAAATGCTAACAAGGCTGACCTGCATCACAGCCTTTTTCATCACTGCCATCATCACAGTCCAGTTGGCCATCACACCGCCAGCTCTTGCAGTAACACTTGCGGCCATCAGCACAACGGTACTGGTATTTCTCACATGCCTTCGTCTCACACACAAACCAATGTTTCTGTGAGCAGCTGCCCAGACTCCAACGGAATTCACCAAACTTTCCAAAATTCAAACTAAAGTCACAGCATTTGCCATGATCTTTTCCTAGAAGGAAACATGTTTTTATCAGTTAATATAAGGATGATTGTTTGGTAATATTGAAAAAAGGGAAACACAAATGACAATCACAGAATCCTAAAATTCCACAGATTCCCAAAATGATATGGGCATGCATGCAATTATACTTTTCTGTGTAGACTATGTTGGCAGTTCTGGTTAACTTCATTTGGGAGAAAATACTAATATTTTCATGCAGTTCTACTGGCCCAAGTAAACACTACCTTTTATATATTTTACATGACAAAATAAACTTCAAAATACAATTTTGTCAATTGTGTCAAATATATTAAATGTGGTTTTAGCATTTATAACATTATCAAATTATGCATGGCCAAAGCTACATTAGGGTGATGGGTGATCAATGCCTTAACTTTACCCCATTTCACCTCAACTTCAAAACATCCCAGTCATTTTTCCAACAAACATTTAGACCACATTTTGTGTCCCTTATTTTAAGAAACTGTGTTTAAGATTTTTAGTTTTTGCACTTTGTAACCTCAAAGAACACACAATACCTTGATAACCTATTGTTTGAATTTCAGAACTAACCTCTAGTAAATGTTGGTGGGTGACCGGATGACCAGAAGCCTTGTTGTTCTACACTGGATTTGCCATCTGACCAGGCATACTTCCCATCACTGTCTCGTTTGAAACCTAGCAAATATACAAGTACTGTTTAGTCAAACAATGTTTTATAGCATAAGTGAAAAAAAATAGCAAAGATAAAAATTAAAACAGTATATTTTGAGAAATACAATTTACCTATTCACAAAAATACCTTTGTTCTAAGTATATTACGTGTTTACAGAAATGTTTTTTTTAATAGCAATGTGAAACAACATTAAGGTCTCTGCTAGGAGATAATTTAATGAATAGTAATGGTTGAAAGGGAGATCTCATTTTGTTTTGGTTACATGTGGTCATTTGAAGTGATGTTGATAGGCTATTAAAACCATATTAAATAGTATGTTGCAGCCTGATTAACAGAAATTCTGCTACACTAGCAAATTATGATTAGTATTGTCTGACAGATTAGTAAGCTATTTTCTATTTCTACACCCATGAAAATGTGTCATGGATGTGTCTTCCATTTTAAACAATTAATGCATTTGGTTTACTTAATATACATGTTTCTTCTTAAGTCTCACTGTTATATCAAATTTTAAGTTGTACATAATAAAAATGTTCACAAAGAAAAAGACTGAAAAATTTGTGATGAATTTAGTTCAAAAACCTAAAGTAAAATAAGATGTTTCAAACAATTAGCAATATGGTTTTACTTAATACATTTGCTTACCTATCCAGGTAAAGTCTACTGCATTCTGAAGTTGTTCTGGGTTAAGTTTTATATTATTGTCTTGCTGAACTCCGCGAATCCAGTCACGAATAAGCCAACCAATACCCTTGTTTTTGTTAAATCCTTTTAACCTTGCAAGAGTACCACCAAAACTAATTAAAAAAAATTAAAAGATTAAATTAGAATATATTAATATAAAAATTACGTATTAAAATAGATAACTCAGTTTGAGCTAAATTTGGGAATTTATTATTTAGTATCAAATAATAAAAAACACTCATTTCAAGATAAATCATTGATGAGATGATTATTCAAATCTTACATACATGTATTTATAGGATATTAAACAAGTTTCCATTTCATATCTTGTTTATGTCCCAAGTGAAATCACTTTCACTTGTCACGAGCTTTAATGAGTGACAATGAAAATTATTTCACGAGGGACATAAACACGATGCAAAATGGAAGCGAGTTTAATATCCTATTTATTACCCATTATCAATTTTAAGTTAAATTTGAAGAAAAAAAAACCCAATAACAACAAAAATGAAAACAATCATTTTCTTTTTTTGGAAACAAACTATGCAAAATAATATGACGTCAAGGTGTTATGTACCAGTATGAAGTAGTACTAGGACGTAACACTTTGATATGTACCAAGATATGTTGAGCCATATGGGTAATGATACAACTTATTGTCCTTTCTCTTACCTAGATCTTTCATTCCACAATCAAATTGTTTTATTCCCCCCCCCCACCCCAGTAACAGATGTATTTTTTTCTGCTGTGGGGAGGGGAGGTCATTAATAATACAATACTTTCCAATTTTTGAAGAAATAATATTTTTTAGTAAAAATAGTTTATTATTATTAAAACAATAAAATATACATGTTTACGGCTCACAAGACTGGATTTTCTGGCTTTTTACTCGTGTAGGAAAATTCTATGTTAATCAAGGTTAAGACCATTTCTAAATATGCATATCCACAGATACTTTTATAATAAAGTCGCATAAAATGTAAATTCATTTCATGGTCAAAATTCATTAAATATTTAATTTGTGTAATAAATATTTAGAAGTTTCATGATAAAACAAATACATTAGGTTAATTTTAAAATGTATATTTATGATCAAAGTGTTATGTTTTTACATGTTTGTAGAATGAGGACTACAGTACACATACACATGATTAAAGCTTGTTTATGAATGTTCAAGAATGGACAAACTTTTGTTTTTGTGGGGTTTTTAGTCACAAATAGGCAAGAAAAAGAATTACTGTTTTGTGATGCAATTCCAGCCCGTAGGAGAAAACGCTTTTGTAAAGGACTCCATAAACCTCATAAAAACATTTTCTCCCTTCGGTTCAAAATGCTGTATCTATACTTTACAAGAGTGAAAGATTCTATCACTGCCCCAGGATTCCAGTTCATATTGATGGCAAGATAGATATGTAAAATACTAGACTGTTCTTACAAATAATTTGACATTTTATTTATTTTTACATGCTCTCTAAGAGTACAGATGAGTGTGTGAGAAGTTAAAAATAAAATTATGTTAAAATAGTAGATTTATGTCTGCTCTGTATGTATCTTTTTTATCTTTATTTCTTTTACTGTGCCAGTATTGAAACTTACAGGTAAAGCCTAAGGCCCGTGCAAGAGACCTGAGGGAAATATGAAACATGACAGTGTAAACCTAGCCCAAACAGATGTGATGTGATCTGAGCAATGTTTAACATGTTGTACACCTGTTCTCTTCCTGCCAGGCAACCAATACTAACAAATAACACACAGGAAGGTATGCTACACCCATCTATACATAACAACCACATGTATACACTTACAGCAATAATTTTATATATCTATTCCAGACTTAACATACATGTATATGGAGTTTAATAATTATGTAACACCTGGGGTGATGGTTGCGATATGGAATATTTTATCTTTGCATTTAACATTGGAATATCCATGGGCATTACAGTGTCTGCACTTACTTTGGCCACCAGCTTTTTTTCACTTATAATTTTGTCATGAATAACTTTGGACCCACCAATTACACCAGTATTAAAAATATTAAATATCTTTGGAACACACTTCTAACATCTGCATTTACCCCTGATTAAAAAGGCCATGTTTAAAAGTGTTATGTATGGAACTTACTCATCAAATAAACACCATCATGTGAAATGTTATTGCATTCCATACACAAACTGGCTTGAATAAGAATCAAAATAAGTAAAAACAACATTTTAATGGACCAACCTGTTACAGTAACGTTCTGATTCCTCAAAAGATGTAGAATTAGTAATCAGTTTGTAGCACTTTCTACCATGTTTTTTCCAACCTGCAACACCAATTGAAACAATTAGTATTGTACACATACTTAATTTGCACATGCTACAAGAAACCAATAAAATTGATGGAGTGCTTGGAATCTTTTCAAAATAAACCTAAAATAAATGTTGACATGTTAAAAAAATATAATAATTTCTAAAATACTTGTCCAAATAAGAAAAACAGAAGATAAATCATTTTAAAATATAAGTGTTTGCATGAATGTTTGGTTTCTTTTTTATTTGGAGAAGGGTGGTGGGTGTAGTGAAGAGTGGGAGGAAGTTGGAAGAAGAATAAAAATGGTCAAAATTATTATCAGCAGGAAATTAGGTGGTATAAAAATCAATCCAGAAAAATGAAGGACATTGTTATTTGTATAAATTATACATCAGAAAACCACATTTTACGCTTGAGGAAATCTCACAAATCAGCTAAATGATTTGAAAAACACTTTCAGTGCTTGTGAATGTGGGACTCATCAAATGTCAGTGTGGAACTTAATCCTCCTGTTATGTGAGGAACAATGACTAACGCTTTCTGATGGTCTTTCTATGAAAAGCACTGACTGACGATTTCAACTATCATTTTCTTGTTTTAAAGGGTGGCAATCCATTTATCCATTAATACATGTACAGTCAAACTGCCCATGTGGCCACCTGTATTAAGCAGCCACCTGTCTTAGTTTCTCCCAAATCAGCTAATTTAGTATAATTTAACCTGTATTAAACAGATATCTGTTTTAAGAGGCCACATTTTCTTACTACCTTGGGTGACTACTTAAGACAGGTTTGACTGTATATATATATACTAAGTCTTTCAAATGGAGCACTATACATGTATCACCTCTTTTCACATAAAAGGTGAGTCATTTTAACAGTGGTAGAGATAAAAAAGATATAACATAAATTACATTTTTATTGCTAAAGATTAGAGGCCATGTTTGCCATCTTGTTATGATTAAATGTATTAGTAAAGTGGGTAATCAATGACAATAACAAAACATATAACTTTTTGTCCATGCTTTTTCAAACATTACAAGGGCAAATAATTTCTACCAATTAGGCAAGATAAACAAAAGCAAAGTTGTACTATATATGTACTGCTATAATATAGCTGTACTAAGTTTAATCACTCAGCCAATTAGTATCAAACATTGTCCTCTTTGGACATAAAACTATTAGATTTGCTGATTTAGAAGAACACAGAGATGACCCTTAAAGACTGGTTATACTGAATTAGATTTAACACATATCATATTAAGATCCATACCAAACTTAGTTTCTCATACTTAAAGTCCATCTTTTATTTTAGAAAATGCCTCCCCATCAAAATATTTGTACTCATTCAAGAAATAGACAGATGGCCTTAAGGCAAATGGCAGCTTAATAGATTGGTGGCAATTTAAGATCAGTTGACTATACACATATTTTACACAAGTGTAAACTTCTGATTTTGTTTTCTTTCATAATATTTATCCTGAAACAAGAACAAATAACTGAATCCTTTGGTGAAATTGACTGTTAACCATAGATATTATTAGTTCAGCTTTTTTCCATTTTGCCATTGTTGTTTCATCTGCCAGCATGATCATAACAAAAACATCTCCACCCAAGTACATATTTCAAGTTGGAGAGGTTGCAAGGAAATATGCAGGTGAAGAGATCAGGTATCAGTTCTTGCTGTATGCAAACCAGGTGAATCACCAAATTTCCATTGTATTCACTCAAGCAGACAGCAGGTGTTATTAGTACACAAGATCAGTTATCCTGTGGCTGACTCCACATACCTGCCCTGGTGGAGCAGATATTAGGATCAAATCTCAATCAAGGCATGGACATTTTTAATCTTGGAACTGGCTCCAAATCCAGTTCAATGGTTTGTAAGCATGTAAATCACTTGGCCATATATTACATGTCACTTGCACCAACTTGTGGCTTAACAAAGGCCATAGTTAGTGCTGTCCTGTCTGAGGGACAGTGCATATAAAAGATACCTTGCTACTTTACAATTAGAATTGCAGCAGGTTTCATCTCTTGTATTAACCTCTGTTCGACACAGATAGCACAGGATGTTGAGTTGTGTACCAAGGACAACAACTTAATTTGGTTTTTAATTTGGTTCAATAATAGTTTTGTATCAACAATAATCAAGCAGTTGGTTAGTATTTTTAAAATACCACCCATCAAATCTAGGGTACTCAACAGAATGAGAAACGTTTTTGAAAGGCCTTAGTCTGCAGAAATCCTAGACTATAAGGTTTACTCAGATTAATTCTGATTTAAACATGACTTTATCTATAGCAGATGGAACATACTGAAATATGCAGAACTTATATTTTTCAATTTTTCTACTGTCTGCAGAAACTTATGAGAAGAAACTGAGAAAACACTGTAAATGTCAATAGACACATGTATAAAAGACGGCAATGTTCTGATCAGTGACTTCCTAGAGTGCAGACAGGAGAACAGTTCAGATCTGTGGTGTATACATCATCTAATATAAATATATTAAATTTAGCATCAACACTGCTGTAGTCCACACCCAAGACAAAAAACAACTTCACAAATACCAACATACCTGTGAATTCAAGAGGTCAGAAAATTCCAGTATATATTCTTTTATGATTACAACACATTACCTACTGGAAACCTAACTTTGACGGACAGATTTTGTGAGCTCCAGTACGAAACAAAGAAAACTGCATATTTATAGAATGCGGAGCGGGATGTAGCTCAAGCCTGTGAAGTGGTCGTTCATCAGATCGATCCTTCTCAGTGGACCCATTTACAGTTTGGGCTATTTTTTGTTCCAACCATTGGTCCACAAATGGTTAATCAAAGGCTGTGGTATGTGCTGTCCTGTATGTAGGAAAGTGCATATAAAAGACCCCTTGCTGCTTATCAGAAAGAGTGGGTTTCCTCTAAAGAAATATGTTTGATGTCCAATTGCCAATAAGATAAAAATCAATGTGCTCTAGAGGTGTCGTTAAACAAAACAAACTTAACTTTTATTTATAGAACGTGGAAAAAGTAAAGTGTCACCAAATTTATTTAAATTAAAAGGAAAAATTTAAACGTTAAACTTTTACATCATAAAAAAAGAAAAAAGAAAAAGAAAAATGTACATTTTGTGCCAATTAAAGAAAAAGCCACACTAATTTCTTTGTGCTTGGCCATATGCTACATGGAATTTATTATCATGGCCCTTATATTGTTATAAACCAGTGTACACAGCTGTAGAACTGATCTGGTTTAGACACATTTCTAAATTAAAC
Organism: Symmetromphalus regularis; assembly: GCA_032355785.1. Taxonomy (NCBI): domain Eukaryota; kingdom Metazoa; phylum Mollusca; class Gastropoda; order Neomphalida; family Neomphalidae; genus Symmetromphalus; species Symmetromphalus regularis. The sequence goes on from JAULBS010152042.1 coordinate 9,730, forward strand.
AAAGAACACTGTTGATGGCTGTATATTATTCTATTATTAGTCTTTAATATTTTGTTCTGCCTAATTAAAACCTTTGTAGAGTGGGTGGGGATGAGGTGAATGGTGTAACTGGAAGAGATTAGATCTTGTCAGTGATATGAATTGCTACTTAATGTTGCATGCTATATTACACACTGAGTTCTACTGTTAAGTAAAACTAAGACTATATAATTCACATACAATGGGTGGATGCCTGACATGTCACCACTAAGATAAATGTCTTTGTTTTCTACATTTGACTGACAGTTTAATAGCACATGTCGTGGACAATCTTGACATTGATAAATTATGTACAGTATGTGTCTCTTTAAGTGCAATAAGTAAATTAACCTCTGTTAAATTTAACAACGGCTGTGGCATGTTCCATCCTGTCTGTGCTAAGCTGCACATAAAAGATTCCTTGGTATTAATAAGAAAGAATAGCCTGTGATGAAAGCAGGTTTCTTCTGTGAACCATGTGTGATAAACATACAGTGCTTGACAGCTAATAACCAGTGATTAATTAATGAACTTGGTGTCATTAAGAAAACAATCCTTTCTTTCCTCTAAATGATACATAAATAAAAACAAAATTATCTTTAGTCATCACTGGGTAGATCACAGTTTCCCATCACTCTTTTAAGACAACTCTAGACTTGTTCGTAATTCTGCTCAGTTCAATCTACTTCCATACTAGCAAGGTAAGGTAATCAGTTTATAAATTTGACATGATTTTCCAAACACCATTTACAACACTCCGAGTGACAATTTAATGAACATTTCACAAGTTCAGAAAGTCGCCAAAACATTAAACCAGTTTAAAGAGAGTCCGAGCTGATGACAACAAGCTGGTTGTCAAGAGATATGATTTACAGCAGGTATGATGTGTTGGATGAGGAATTCAGAGTGACATCTAACAGGTACAGGTTAGTTACTGTTCACCTAAACCATCACAAAACTACGGGATTGCACATACTGTGAGCTAAACCAAGGAATGTTTGTTTAATGACACACTAGCACATTCTCTATTCACCACCTTTTACATCTCAAACACACAGTTTTAGAGGAAACACTATACTGCCACATAGGCTACTCTTCTGATTAGTACCAAGGGATTTTTATATGCCCTTTCCCACAAAAAGAACAGCACATACGACAGCCTGTTACACAGTATGATAGTGCCCACTTTACTCCAGTATCTGCTAAGTATTTGTTTTAAAGGAAAGGAAACTGGAAGTTCATAAGACCCTTTTTACTAATTAAAAATATAGCCAGATTTTCTGTGGATAATGTGTTTACAACTATAACAATACTGTTAATAATGAAATTAATCTGCACAAGAAATTAATGAGAAGACTACAACCACCAATAATTAACTAACACATTTTAATTGTATTCACTAAACAAGTTTTAAAAAAGAAAGAATTTAATTTACCCCATCACCATGCTTTATTTTCAATTAGCAATTAATTTGACTATTTGCAGAAAACTAGGATGGTGTTAAACAAAGTCCATTTCAATAGATATTTAATAAAACCTCAGCTTATTGCACTAAACTAGGATGGTGTTAAACAAAGTTCATTTCCATAGATATTTAATAAAACCTCAGCTTATTGAAATAAACTACGATGGTGTTAAACAAAGTTCATTTCCATAGATATTTATTAAAACCTCAGCTTATTGCAGTAAACTAGGATGGTGTTAAACAAAGTTAATTTCCATAGATATTTAATAAAACCTCAGCTTATTGCAGTAAGAGGCAGTGGGTCATGCATGAAAACAGGTGCTGCAGGTGATTTCATGCAGTCATATAATTATAGTCACTAAGCACAAGTAGAACATAAAGGCCATTTGTTTGTTTGTTTGTTAGTTTAACGACTACATAAAGGCCAATAACAAAGTGATGAATTACTTTATTACAGCTGTTTATATGAGACTACACCCTTTTTGTGACAAACTCAAAAGCATTACATTTATATGTAGCCGACACCATTAACAATAAAAAATGCACTGATTTCCCCACTTAAGACAAACACACCCAGAATGTATTGACAATCCATTTATTACCAATGCTTACTTTTCAAGAAGTTGTATATCACTTTATTATCGGCTGACAATCACAAGCTAAACCAGACTAATAATCACTGTGAGTGAGTGCTAGGCCGAGTTCTCTTGTACGTGAGTGCTAGGCCGAGTTCTCTTGTACGTGAGTGCTAGGCCGAGTTCTCTTGTACGTGAGTGCTAGGCCGAGTTCTCTTGTACGTGAGTGCTAGGCCGAGTTCTCTTGTACGTGAGTGCTAGGCCGAGTTCTCTTGTACGTGAGTGCTAGGCCGAGTTCT
>JAULBS010152064.1:0-12084 GCA_032355785.1 Symmetromphalus regularis
ACTGAGATTAAAAATCCCATGCCTCGACTGAGATTTGATCTCAGTACCTACCAGCCTCGAGTCCAATAGCTTAACCAGCGCGCCATGGAGGCCGATCAAAGATGGCTGTCCTTGTCTCAGATTAAGCACCTGTCAACAGTCTGTGATTGGCTGATCGTGATGGGAGGTTCTTGTCAAATCACATCTGTGCAAATAACGGCCACCTTGAGATATTTAATACTGGTAGCTTATTTACAAGAAATACTGAGAACACTATGATAGATGAGCATATCGTTTTCTTATTATTATGCACAGCTTGAAGAATTTTTTTTTTTTTAAGTTAGAGTTTTCTGTCTTGTTCTTGCATTTGTCTTTCCATTTGGTTTCCTGTCAATACCCACTGGGATTTAATTTTATTTTTTTATATCTTACGTTACATCTCATTGCACAGTTTTGCCGTTAAAAATTAAACTGCCGTAAGGGCTGTTTGCAGATCTTGAGAGCCACACAGTAATTCAGTTAGACCTACCACTTGTTACAGATATTACAATGTGTAAAACAAGAGTCATTCTTGATTTCTAGACTCACTTAAACTGGTTGGTTGGTTGGTTATATTTATTTTCATGCTTATATCAAATTAAGGTTCAAGCATGCTGTCCTGGGTACACAACTCTGCTTCCTTTACTGTCTGTCCAGGACAGAGGTTAGTATTAGTAGGAAAGACGAAACCCACTGCCGCCACACTAATCTTATTGTGAAACAGCACAGGATATTTTATATGCACAATCCCACAGACAGGATAGGGCATACCACAGCCTTTGATAAACCAGTTGTGGACCACAGGTTGGTGCAAGTGGTATACACCTACCCATTGAGACTTACAGAGAACTCACTCTGGGTTGGAGCTGATACTGAGATTAAAAATCCCATGCCTTGACTGAGATTTTATCCCATGCCTCAATTGAGATTCGATCTCAGTACCTACCAGTCACAAATCCAACAGCTTAAGCACTTTGCCACTGGGGCCAGACTCACTTAAACTGAACACTGTATCTTGGTATTGTTGGAATTCCATTTGTACAAATTAACTCTGACTGCCAGAGATTTGAGTTTGCACAGTCACAGTGTGGTCTTGCCATATTCAACAGTGTGTGTTTGTTCATCGACAGCTGAAAGATGTTGCTCAAAATCATTATGCTTCACAATCTTTACTTGGAGATCAGGGATTGATAGCATTGAAGGAAAGTAAAGTTTAATGCCACCTAACACCGTTTCATCAGTGTCTATGAGCCATGAAACATATATTTCTAACACATGGTCTACTGAGTAAGCCTGCTGCTATCCCATTGGTTACTCGTTTTGATTAGCAACAAGGTATCTTTATATGCATTTTCTCACTGTAGAAAGCATATAATATCACATGACATATAATATAAAAAGGTATACACATGTATGTGTGTATAGTAAAGTTTGTTTTATTTAACGACACCTCTAGAGCACATTGATTTTTATCTTATCATCGGTTATTGGACGTCAAACATATGGTCATTCTGACATATATGTATTCAGAGGAAACCCGCTGCTGCCATCTAGGCTACTCTTTTCGATAAGCAGCAAGTTTTTTTTTATATACACTGTCCCACAGACAGGACAGCACATACCACGACCTTTGATGAACCAGTTGTGGACCACTAGTTGGAACGGAAACTAACCCAAACTGCAGATGGGTCCACTGAGAAGGATTGATCTTACCACAGATATACATGTATGTGTGATACTCTGGTTTCATGTGTATGTGCCTCTCACCTTCAGAATCAGAGATAAAAAAGAAAAAGAGCACACTTATTTTTATCTTTTCATCGCTGACATCGGCTGTTGAACGTCAATCATATGGTCGTTCTGACATATTTTTAGGGGAATCCTGTTGCCACCACATAGGCTACTCTTTCCAATAAGTAGCAAGGGGTCTTTTATGTGCACTGTCCCACAAACGGGATAGCACGTACCTCAGCCTTTGAACCAGTTGTGGACCACTGGTTGGAACAGAAAATAGCCCAAACTGCATATGGATCCACTGTGAGGGATCGATCCGATGACCGACAGGTTCACAGGCAGACACGCTACCATTTTAGCTCAATCCTAATACCCCACCTTCAGAGATATGCTTAAGATATGTAGCTAACTGTTGATTAAAATACCATAGCTATTGATCTAAATATTGACTTAAAAATTTTCTTCCACTGGTCATGTTACTTGTATGCTAGACAAATATCAATATCTGCATGCTGTAATTAAAACCTTTTCTTAGAACTGAAAATGTCCGACAAAAAGAGCAATATTGATTGAATGTGCTTGGCAACTAAAAGGTTATTTGTTTAATGCAATTCTAGCACAATTTTAAAGAATCTATTACTATTAGGTTCCAAAAATACAGCATTGTAACACATAGGCTACTCTTCATATAACAGCAATGGGTCTTTTACCTTTTCTTTTTCACAGAAGGGGAAATGCAATCTCTGCAATTAAGAAAATGTCCACGGCAAAATAAATGCTGTGGAGAAATAGTGACCACTGCATTTTTCATGTAAATGGCACTTTCCACACCAATATTTAGCATAAAGTACACTTTATTTTTAATAATATTAATAATTAAAAAAACAAACACCATGGAAATATTTTTTTTTTAATCCGTAGTAAAAAAAAAGTGCCGCTGAGAATGAAAAGATCTGCAGCAATCTCCACGGCATTGCCAATTATCGCAGGAACTTCGGGGAGACAGTGTATTTCTGATTTACTTATAAATTATTATAAATGACCCCTTAGATAAAACACATTTTTAGATATTGTGATTTAACATCTGATTCCAGGGTCTCATATCAGCTTGTTACTTGTTTTGTGACCTGTATGATTTATAGACGAATCCGATCATTGGTTACGCATACTATCCGAATACCATTTCTTTTTTTAACCCATATGACCTTGGTATTGATCGGAAAGTGTGAGAGTTTGTGGTAATTGTTTGTGATAGTAAGACTCTGGCGACATGAGAATGGCCGGGAGTGTGACAGCCTAAGTTGTAATGTAAGGAAAGAAAGGAAGTGGTCAACACACTGTCACACAGCCAGTGCGTGGCAGTTGCATGTTTACTCGGCAAGATTTAGCCATTATTTTCTCATAGCAAAGTCCTATTTATATTTTTTGTGTGGATTGTATGGTAGAATATTTTTAATATTTGAAAAATAAATAATGGAAAACATTTTTGGCTGTTATCAATTTTCGATAATCCATTGTTAATTGTAATTGTTTAGTAGAACATGTTTAATATTTGAAGAAGAAAATACTGTAAAATCAATTAGCAGGCACAGATGCAGGATTTCTGAAAGGGGGGAGTCCAAATGTTATGGGTGAATAGGACTGGGGGAAAATGGTTAATTTTCACAATCACATCCTTCAACTCGGAAAACATATTATGTAAAAAAAATGTAACAAATTCTAGAAAAGGGGAGAGTCTGGACCCCCTGGAACCCCCCTCTGGATCCACTACTGAATAGGAATTAAAGGTAAAATTAGCAAAAATATTTAGCTGTAAATATTTGAACACGACAGTTCTCTTTTGTATTGTGGAGGTGGGGGTGGGGGTCATTAAATAAATGTCTAGTTAGATGATTATAAGCTGTACTGTGAAGATTGATTTTTTTTTTCTCCTAGTTTTTAATAAAGCTAACGTGATTCTAATCAATATTTGAGTAAAGAAATTGAATACTAATTTAAGATATTAGACCGAAATCCATTGAAACAGGATTTCATGTGTTGTCACATATAGTAAATACCACATATACAATGTTTCGATTTACAATTCTAAAGCATTACAACTATTAAAGCATCTTCAAGGAATACTCAACCAAAAAAGAAAGTATACATGTTCAAATATTTTTGTTTCATGGGGTGGTCACAGTAATGGTCCACTGGCAGACACACCTCTTCCTAAATGGTGTACATGTAGTTATCTAATTCCAGAATTTCTGCCATGAACGTCGTCTGGTTTATGAAACAAATGACTACTGATTACATGCATACTTTCTTTTTTGGTGAAGTATATATATAAAAAATATGGCATTTATAAATACATGTACATAAGAAAATTACAGCATTAACTTTGCAGGGATTGAATTTTATTGCATCATTCTAAAACTTGTATCGTTTATTTGCAGTTTTAACACATGTATGTAAATATTTCTGTATAGCAAGATAACCTATTGATGCACCTGTACCTTAGTTCCCACTAATTACAGGTGGATAAAAAGCTGCACTTAGTTTTTTGTTAGTTTTGTTGTTGACAATGATCATGATAAAATAATCAATGTCATCACATTGAGGCGGCATGTTTGTCTTGCTCGACATTGATCTTTAAGCATATTGTTGTCCATACTTTCATGTTCACGTCCCTTGGTGAATAAAGATTTTCAAAACCGGACCTGCCCGTCCAATCACAGAATAATTGTAGATCATCTTTATTTGATCGGTTCTGCCCGGTTTCCAGAGTGCAAAATGGTCTTAATGATTTAACCGCGAGAGATCTCTGCAATTGATTTTGAAAGGTCCTTTAGAGGTTGGTTTGTGCTGTATCAAGATAATACGTACAGACTATTAAATTGCTTTCTGTCTCAATTAGAACAATGTAATTTGTGACTGGCGCTGTTATTTATGGTGTATATACATTATACTGGTTTTCCATTAAATCTGTTGTCACCAATTCATCCTATTGGCACTGCCTTCTTTCCCGTAGATGAGCATAAAACATCCTCCGTATAATACCATCACTGCAGCCGGATTGAGTTACATTTTACTTGTAGGTGAATCAATACTATTGCCCATCTATCTAGTGTCACAAGATGTGTATACTACATGTATTTACATACCATCTATGCTGTCAGTAAATCTGTATAAAATAGTTTTGTGGTATACCATCAGAATAAACCACTCTTTGAACCTGGATGGGAATATATTCTTGAAGAAATGTATAACTATAAGATGATGCAAGCATGTTAAACCTTATTCTGCGGGATATGTATATACAATGTATATATATATATACATGTATGTCATGTAAAAATTATAACATTTTTACAAAAAGCAATGCAGATGGATAAGGGTTAACAAGCCTGGAAATAATTATTTTTACTGTGCTGGCCAAAATGTTATATATCAGTCAGTTTGTGCTGGAATTTAACGAGAATGTTCCTGTCATGCAATTTAATACATACAGTTTAAAATATATATTTAGAATTTATATTGTATGTTTTGTATATAATTTAAACAGTTTTTGCAATGTAAACAGGCTGTATTGAGTCAGTTTTGTGTTGAACTTTTGATTTTTACTAACGGTTAAAATATGACTGTTAGACAAAATGGCTGACAAAATTAACATTCTGACTGTTAGATCTTCCAAAATGTCACATTTTTACAAGACAGTGTTGTGATTCTGTGAGTCTCAGTGGTCCCACGGTAGAACGTTGGACTCTTAAGCTGATGACAATGGTTCAAACCCTATTTGAGGCTGGCTCGCACTTGACTACGTGTCAAAATAACCAAATGTTTGACATCCAATAGCCGATGATTAATAAATTAATGTTCTCTAGTGGTACAGTTAAACAAAACAAAAAACAAGAAGGAGGAAAGAGAAATTTAAAGCTTGTTAACATCATCTGGGAGATTCTATCACCGTCCATTAGTAAACATGACCTATAATAGGTCAATCTTGTTACGAAATGATTAACAACAGGATGACAGAACTCTCCAGACCCCTTGCCACAGTCTTGAACTTATTAACCAAAACATTCTTGAAGAAATTTCCCTGATCTGCTCTTCCAGCTAGTGTCACACACTTGTACATTTTCCCACTGTAATTGAGATGTCTATACCAAGACATGGAAGCCAATCCAAATATAAGCACATCGCATTTTTCTTCCCTTCCTGAAAGCTACATTTGTATTATACATTTGATTTGATAACTGTAATGCATGTACAATGTAAGGAGAAGAGATAGAGGATATTAAACGAGTTGCCATTTATATGTCCTGAATGAATGAATTTTTCTTTGTCACAAGCTTTACCGATTGACAAATGAAAATTATTTCACAAGGGACATATAAGGAATAATAAATGGTAATGAGTTTGATATTCTGTTTATTATCCAAGATAATTTTAATCATTCCATTCTTTAAACTTTCTAATTGCGCAGCAGTTTAGTGAAATGCTATCCTATAATGTTATGGATGACATTACATTGTACCGTTTCATTTCAGTGATGTCATTTGCACTTTTACAAAATTATAATGATGACATATTTAATACACACAAGCTTATTGGTCATAACAGCCAGAGTGATCCAATGAAATGACTTGTTAAATGAATGTATAATATTTCTCACAGTTGAGAAAATATGAAAAATATTTCCCAGTTATGAGAATCCACTGGGGTAATGATATCAAATATAAGTAAATGTTGCGTATTCGGTTTACTACCCATGGATGAAAATGAATTTACACTTGTAACATTCATGTGACCATACAGTTATTATCTTGACATGTTTGTATTTTTTAACACACGTACACACGTAATAAATTTGATGATCTTCCTAAGGCATTCCACCGAGTTGTTCAGGCTTAATAGACTATTAGTTTATCTCTGGTTTAAATGTGCTGTGTGTGAGACTGACAGATTACCAGACACGAAGCACTGACAGAGCTGCCTACATTATTCATCTTAATTTATTAACTTTCTGGCAGGTGTGATGAAGCCTAATGTTCCATTTAAAATTTCCATTAGGCTGATTGCAAAAGCATCTTTCTCTGAAAGTATCCCCCCTCTGATTCAAAGTATACAAACATGTACAATGTACTTAGATTAATTAGGTTTGCAGCAGTAGATTAAAAAGTAAGCCTCCGTGGTCCAGTGGTAGGACATCTTTCTCTGATAGTATGATCACTCTGATTCAAAGTATACAAACATGTACAATGTACATAGATTAATTAGGTCTGCAGCAGTAGATTAAAAAGTGAGCCTCCGTGGTCCAGTGGTAGGACATCTCTCTGATAGTATGATCCCTCTGATTCAAAGTATACAAACATGTACAATGTACTTAGATTAATTAGGTTCGCAGCTCAGTAGATTAAAAAGTGAGCCTCCGTAGTCCAGTGGTAGGACATCTTTCTCTGATAGTATGATCACTCTGATTCAAAGTATACAAACATGTACAATGTACTTAGATTAATTAGGTTTGCAGCTCAGTAGATTAAAAAGTAAGCCTCTGTGGTCCAGTGGTAGGACATCTTTCTCTGATAGTATGATCATTCTGATTCAAAGTTTACAAACATGTACAATGTACTTAGATTAATTAGGTTCGCAGTTCAGTAGATTAAAAAGTGAGCCTCTGTGGTCCAGTGGTAGGACATCTTTCTCTGATATTAAGATCACTCTGATTCAAAGTATACAAACATGTACAATGTACTTAGATTAATTAGGTCTGCAGCAGTAGATTAAAAAGTAAGCCTCAGTTGTCCAGTGGTAGGACATCTTTCTCTGATAGTATGATCCCTCTGATTCAAAGTATGCAAACATGTACAATGTACTTAGATTAATTAGGTTCGCAGTTCAGTAGATTAAAAAGTGAGCCTCCGTGGTCCAGTGGTAGGACATCTTTCTCTGATAGTATGATCCCTCTGATTCAAAGTTTACAAACATGTACAATGTACTTTGATTAATTAGGTTCGCAGCTCAGTAGATTAAAAAGTAAGCCTCGATGGTCCAATGGTAGGACATCTAACTCTCAAGCTGAAGACAGTGGTTCAAAACCGGCTTGTATTTGACTGTGGGTCAAATTTACCTGATGTTTGACATTCTATAGCCGATGATTAATAAATCAGTGTGCTCTAGTGGTGTCATTAAAAAAAAAAAAAGTCAGTCGATTAAAAAAAAAGCTTTTCTTTCAACCCAACCTGGTATTTTTGCATTAGGTAGATAGACAGAGAGATTACCTCTTCTTCATTACTGCCAGAAAGGATCACAATAAACCTAAAGTCTTTCTTTCAAAAAATATTTGTATATAACTTCGAACTGGGCTACTTGTGTTTTGATCAGTACTTACTGGACAGCAAACAGTCAGTGGTTTGGTTTAGGGCTAAGAATCATTGATTGTGTCCAATGAATTCCACGGTTCCTGTATAGCCTTGAGGCTAAGCTAACTTCAAGGTTGGAGCTCATTAAATTAGCTCACACTTCGTCATCTGCAGAGTAATGGCGTCCTTTCTTAATAGTTGTAGAGATCCTGATGGATAACACGTAGTCCCTCTACTGACATTATTTAAATACACATACAGGGGTTTACCAGACTCACAAAACATGCATAAAGGATACAATAAAATGTCATCGGAACCCTCAAAATCAGAGACACTGCGTCCCTTGGGACTCCTATAAAAAAATATCAAAACTGTTTTGGTTATATAATCGACTCAGTCATGAATAAACAATAGTAGCTGGGGTGGCTTTAAAAAGAATTCATTTATTCAATATAAAACGATAAAAAAATTAAGACAGAATAAATATTTTTTCTTAATGCAAAACTTGTTTTCTGCGACTCTTGACTAAATTGTGGACCCTTAGATTTTAGGTTGGGACCATCAGAAAAGAAACAGGTGAGTCCTTGGGACCCCTCTTTTATCAAAGCCAGGTAAACCCGTGCAGATAGCTGCTAGCACCATGGTAGAGCTAGTTTACTTGATATGCAAGAAGTAATGGGATCAAACCCATTTACTTGACCCAGTGTTTCACGACCTCTTCATAAGGATGCTCCAGAAGTGCTTTTTCAATCAATGGCTGTAGTATGTGTGGCCTATTTAGTGGAAAAGAACAAATAAAACACTTGCTCTTAGGTGTCTTAAACATAGATTATGTGGCAGCAGCTAGTTTCTTTTCATTCTTCAAGTTATTTTGTGTGATGCCTTGTATCTGATGATTAAGAATGTGGTAATTTGTATTGCTTATATAACCACACATTCCTTTACTGCATCGTTCCAGTCTGCAGTGTGGATACAAGTTTACATTTTACTGTTTTGAAATAAGTGAAAAGTGTTTGTCAAAATTAATGCATTTCACTTTAAATTATTAAATAGAGGATAGTAAATGATTTACCATATATTATCAAAATTATTTAGCAAGGGACATACATTTGATAATAAATGATGAGTTGGATATTCTATTTATTACCCCAGACAATTTTAATCATTCTTCTCTTTAAAATTTTAGTTTAAAGAAATGCTATCTTATAATGTTATGGATGATGTTACATTATACTTTTCCTAGTTTTAGTGATATTATTTGCAATTTTATGCAATTATTATGGCATCATATTTAGCACAGGAAATTTTATTGGTCATAATGGCCAGTGCAACCCAATGAAATGCATTGTTAAACCAGTGTATAATATTTCTCACTGAGAAAATATGAAAAATATTTCCCAGTTATGAGTATCCACTTGGGTGATAAATAGTGTTTAACAATTTAATATTGGCCATGTTTGTTCAGCTGTCGATGTTGCAAAAAGACTGGTGGCAGGAACGAAATACCTTGATTATCAAGATGTCTTGCTGATTGAGTGGTTCTCATCACAGAGTGGTCGGTTCGATCCTTCTCAGTGGACCGATTTGCAGTTTGGTCTATTTTCCATTCTAACCAGTGATCCACAACTGGTTGATCAAAGGCTGTGGTATGTGTTGTCCTGTCTGTGGGATGGTGCATATAAAAGACCCCTTGCTGCTTATCTGAAAGAGCTATAAGGCAGCAGCGGGTTTCCTCTAAATAAATATGTCACAATGACAATATGATTGACGTCCAATAGCTGATGATGAGATAAAAATCAATGTGCTCTAGAGGCATTGTTAAATAAAACAAACTTTTGTCCTCATCAGGGAATGACTCATCATGACCACAAGAAATTCGAGAAGCACTAAGGTGTATGTAGGCCTGCATTTCATGTAGCTGTGGAATTAATCACTGCATTCTTACCCAGCCACTTTAGCCAGCTAGATCTCCTACAGTGCATAGAGTACATGCTGGGACAATCAATACTGACAATAGTGCATAAAAGTGACAGCATATATATGGTTGCTTTGTTAAATTGGAAAATTAGCAAGAGAAATGACTTAGCCAAGAGCTTCGTGTTCTTCACTTTTCAGACCGTATGTATCATTGTAATTAAACTGCAGTTCACGTTAATCTGTGTCATCAATTTGCATTGGTTCTCGATGGTGTTGATTAACACTGACACTGGTGCAGATGAATTATGGAAGATTAAGTAATTTTGTTTATGTGATGCGTTTGTTTAACATTACCTGTATTAGCAGATGAAATAGAGATACATGTATGTGTATTTAGAGGGAGAATTTTTTTTTTAATTATGATCACATGAGTGCAGAAAATATTGCTTGTCCAAAAAATGCTTAGGACATTTTGTTTGAGAGAAAAAACTTAAAATTACTTATTATAAGTTTTCTGTGGTTTTGTTTTCTTTTCAAAACTAAGCCAAATTGCACTCTATTTTAAAAGATTTTAATATGATATACTTATATTAAATGTTATTAGTCCTTTGGCCGGTTCTTGAACATTTTGTGATAAAAAAAATTTTAGAAGTGAATTAAAAAATTTTTTTTTTTAAATTAACTTAAGCTGATAACTGTGGTTCAAAGCCCATTGAAGGCTGGCTCACACTTAACTACATGTCAAAATAACCAAATGTTTGACATCCAATAGCCTTTGATTAATAAATCGGTGTGTCCTAGTGGTGTCATTAAATAACAAAAAAAACCCAAAAAGCGAATAAAGAACGAGAAACGTAAAGCTTGTTAATATCACCTAGGAGACGCTATCAGTCCAGAAGTAAACTTGAAGATTGAACTGGCGTAATCGTGACTGGCATACAAGATACAGATAATCAGACAGCTGCTCTATAAGATTAATTGTAGTCTAGAAATTTAATAGAAATTTGTCCAGAAAAATTGCTCAGATGACCTCATTTATTAAACAGCCACCTTTTCAAAGAGTTATAAAGTCACCTCGTTTTAAAATAAAATCGGCTAATCTAGTACAAAAGAGTGCACAGTTTGATTATTGGATAGATGTTTATCACAAATTTACCTACATATTAATTTTATTATGGTTTAAAGACACCAGTCTCACTCTGAAATATAGTTACCTAAACATTTTATATACCATGAGGTACTGTCTAGTGACAAGGTAGTGCCTTTAATTAAAATTGAGCCTCTGTGGTACAGTGGTAGGACATTAGACTCTCAAGCTGATGACAGTGGTTCAAAACCTGTTGGAGGCTGGCTTACTCTTGACTATGTGTTAAAATTACCAAATGGGTAAATATTGTTATTATTCCATAGATTAAATTAATATGATTTATGTTTAGTTGACATAGTAACATGGAACGTTTTAAAAAATAACATTCTATTATTATTTGGTAGTACACATTTTTTATTTTTGTTACATTCCAACATCAACATCATTTTTACTTTTGACTGCTATTACTGTCTTGTGAGTCTATTTAGCATATTTGTCTGTTGCTATTGTATGGCATCATTTCATACATGAAAGGCATGGTCCCACAGAATTTAAGGGACTTTGTGGTCTAAATATTGATTACGAATAAAACTTACATGGATTTGTTATATTAGATCTTGTTTTCATATCACACAAGACATTTTTTTCACATTTATAAATTTCAAATTTCTAGATCGGAACTCCTTGTGGGGTGACATAAATTGGTACGAAATGTTTTTGCAGCTACAAAAATATTCAGAAGTTTTAAAATAATGGCAAACGGGTGAATACCTGTCATGTGAATCGAAACACATACATCATCTTCAACGAACAAAACGTAAAAAAATTCTGATTTATTTGTCCATGAACATAATTCTTTATTATTTTTAAAATATTGATAATAAGCGAGATGCAGTGGTTATGCAAATAGTTGAATGAAGTATTTCTTTGGACAAATCAAATGTTTATATTTAAAATTAATTCTTTGTTTGGAAATTAATTAGG
>JAULBS010152075.1:0-12083 GCA_032355785.1 Symmetromphalus regularis
CCAACCTCTCGTATCGCCAACTTTCTTCCAAGTACCATTTGTTTTCTTTGTTAATTCCCTCTATTTAGCACCACCCTTGCTATCCGCCAAACATGTTTTTGAACAAAATGCATTTTATATGTTACCATCTCCTCGATTCTATCGCCATTGCTTCAATTAGCTGTAATCAAGCGGCTCGACAGGAGTATATTGATCGTAATTAAGCTCATCAGGAGTTGCTCCTTTTGTTATTGTCTAATGATTGACAACACCACTGTGATAGTTGTCAGTGCAGTGATTCTGCAATTCAAAGAAGTAGCGGTACAAGACAAAAAGCCGCTCTGATGATCACGTGACAATAATTTAATCAACGCATTTGATTGTTAATTCTTGGATTAATGTGTAACGTCAGTTGTTTTAGTGTAATCAATTATTATTCGCGTTTAATAAATAAACCAACAAACAGAAACATTCGTCGATCTCACTGATGATCAAATTGTTCAAAATGTGAGGAAACCTGATGTTTATCTTGTTTCGTTGTTTTGTTTTTGTTGTTTATTTTCGTTTTAAACAAAGTGTATATTTAATATATATGAAAAAAACATGTTTGTTTGCCCATTCTTGGCACCCTCACTTTACGGCCAACTTGATATAATGCCAAAATCACATTGGTACGATAGTAGGCAGTAAATCAAGGTTATACTGTAATGTGCTTACTTGCTAATTAATAACAATTGTAATTTTTAAGTAAAACAATGTTTCACTTTCTTTTCCTATTTAATATAGTGAGTGTTTATATTTGCCTTTAACTCGGCTCCCTTTTAAAATATGCCTATATATGACATATCACACTAACGAACTGCATATTAGTCATCTTTTGGCAAAAGATCTGAGTAATATTGTCACAATGATAGCAGAGATATAGTCATTTATTTATCCCTACCCCAGAAATGAAAATACTAACAGATGTGCAATTAGGATTTACAAATCAACATTTACTTAATTACACATAATTAGAATGTATTATAAAGAAATATAATTGCATTTAGTTAGTTGCTGACTTGAAAAATAATAACAATTGTCATTTTTAAGTAAAACAATGTTCCATTTTCTTTTTTGATTGAATAAGGTGTCTATATTTACATATAACTCAGCTATCTTTTAAAATATGCCTAAATTGTACTATAAAGATTTATCAATACATTTGTACTTAATTTATCTATACCAAACTTGGCATACATAACCACAATGGAATACAAAGCAATATAATTCTATATAACGTTATGTGTTTACTTGCAAATTAATAAAAACTGTCATTTTTAAGTAAAACAATGTTTCAATTTCTTTTCCGATTTAATAAGGTGAGTGTCTATATTTACCTATAACTCTGCTACCTTTTACAATATGCCTATGTATGACATATCACACCAAAGAACTACATATTAGTCATCTTTTAAAACATATCTGAGTAAAATCATCACAACGATAGCAGATATATAGTCATTTATCCCTACCACAAAAATGAAAAATACTAACAGATGTGCAATAAGGATTTATAAATCAACATTTACTTAATTAATCCACACCATTAATGGTACACATAATTAGAATGTAATATAAAGGAACATTAAAGTGATCTACTAACTTGCAAGCTAATAAGAATTGTAATTTTTATGTTAAAACATGTTTTAGGTTTTCTTCATGATTTAGTAAGGTGACTGACTATATTTAGCTACAACACAAACAATTTTTTAAATATGGCTACATGTGACATACCCTACAAATATGCAGCATATTAGCCATCTGTTGAAATACATTTGACTAAAATAGTGACAATAGTGGCAAAGATACGGCTATTTATGTATCCCTACACCCAAAAATGAAAACTACCCAAAAGTGTACAATAAGGACTTATTAATCAACTTTTACTTAATTAATCTATTGTACTAATAGTACACATAATCAGAATGTAATATTGAGTAATATGATTGTTTTTAAAGTTAACGGCTAACTTGTAAACTAATAAGAATTGTAATTTTTATGTTAAAGCATGTTAAGATTTTCTTTATGATTTTGTAAGGTGACTGACTATTTTTAGCTACAAGTCAACCTGTTTTAAAAAAGATGATTACATTTGACATACAGTACTAATATGCAGCATATTAGCCATATGTTAAAACAAATTTGAGCAAAATAGTGATAATAGTGGCAAAGATATGATCACTGATTTATCCCTACCCCCAAATATATAAAATAAAATAAATTATACCATAAAAATTTATAAATAATATTTTACTGAATTAATCTTTAACAAACATGGTACACATAATACCTTTCTTACTACTGGTTGCCCATATTTTAAATACTGTTACAGTAGCAATAATTTTCTTTAAAGCTATGAAAACATACATGTACATGTAGGTACAATGTATAGATACCAGATAGACATGTAGGCTCCTACTTTGAAAATTGACCATATTATGGCCATTTTGTGTACATGTACTTCATCTTGGTCCCATTGGAAAATAGAGCTTCTATGTTCCACCTCAAATTTCAACATGTTCCACACCAAGGATCTGATGGGATATTTATACATCATTTCCCATATCTAAATACATAAAGTAAAAGTTTTTTCATTACTATAATTGCAATTAGTGGTGGGTTTACCCATATTTGCTCTAGATTGACTGGACTAATAATATGCATCTCATTAGTAATATTTGATTTACCCTGGTAATGTTCAAAATATACTTTTTTTTCAAGATGGCTCTGGATTGATTGAGTTCATCACATGCAGGTGTAGGACATATGCATGTCAACATAACAGTAGTTGTGTATGCCAAAGTAATAGCCTGCCTTGTATAGAAGCCTGCATTTGTATGCGAGATGAACAGTGCAAAAATCCACACAGTTTCATCAAATGATTCAGAGGATGATGAGTATGACAATGTTTCTGATGATAATGACAAAGGTCATTAAACAAAAATTAATCTTTTTAAGAAATGAGTAAAAGATAATCACAAACATTTTATGGTTTGAGCTTGACCCCACCCCCACCCAAATTGAGAGTTTTCCTATTGCTGCCACATTCCAAATGTACAATATGGCTGGAAATACTTCAGAGACATCTCTCAAGCAGCCTGAAGTGTCAAACCAACTGTGTATTGGTGTGTTTTATGGTAATACAGTAGTGGATCCAGGGTGGTCCAGGGGCTCAGAACCCCCTCCCCTTTTCTCGATTTATTTTTTTTAACCTTTTTTAAAGTGGAAGGACATGAAAATTAAATATATTTTCACCTATTTCTATTCACTCATCACTTTTGGAAACCTCCCTTTTCTGAAATCCACATTTGGAACACACACCCTCCCCCTTCTGAAATCCTGGATACGCTTCGGGAATATAATAATAATTCTTAAGGAATCTTCCATATAGGAACATATAAAAAACATGTCATAACATTCAGATTTGTACCTTGACTACTACTCCTGTTATAAAAAAAATAGCCTATTTTTTTTTCAATTTTGACCTTGACATAAATTCATTTTTGTGAATTCCAGCGATCTCAAAAGTATCATCAGATGAATGGGCATCCCCAATTTAGTTGAAAATGACATGTTAAATATTTTTCTTCACTGTTTGGTTCCAAACTTAAGCGTGTTTGACCATTAGACCCGAGGGACTGGGGGCCATCTTTGATTTGACCTCTGGGAGGTCAGATCTGATTTCCTTCCACACCTGAAAATGAGCAATTTGTTATAGGTTATGCCAAAATAATTTAAATAAAAGTAAAGTTTGTTTTATTTAATGACCCCTCTAGAACACATTGATTTATATTTTATCATCGGTTATTGGACGTCAATCATATGGTCATTCTGACATATGTATTTAGAGGAAACCCACTGCTGCCACATAGGCTACTCCTTCTGATAAGCAGCAAGGGATCTGTTATATGTACCGTCCCACAGACAGGACAGCACATACCACAGCCTTTGATGAACCAGTTGTGGACCACTGGCAAGAACGGAAAATAGCCCAAACTGCAAATGGGTCCACTGAGAAGGATCGATCCCACGGCCGACCGGTTCACAGGCAGACACTCTACCATTTGAGCTACATCCCGCTCCAAATAATTTAAATAAATAAAACCATTGTCACTTTGAAGTAAAAAGGAACTGTAATAAATATACATTTACAGTATACACATCAAACTTATACCTAGTCATTTTTTGCTTATTAGACAGGATTCTTAACATTTTAATTTGTTGATTAAAACCTTAAAATTTATTTGATTTCTTCTATACAATTATCATCATTCAACATAAAATAAAAATATTTTGAAAAAGGCTATTTTAAAAATGTTTTTGCCGATACCGTTTCATTGGAAAACCTCGTACATGCGATATTTGATCATCAGGCATTGTTCTTCTCCACTGAATTCTGTGAAACCGTCTACACAAAATCATAGAATTCTGCAAAAAGCCAAAAAAAATAAATAAAAAAATTTAAAATCCTTGATTGTTATGTTCTCTTTGCGTGAATGCGTGTGGTGTCAATGCATCTTCCTTGCGTTCATTACAGGCTGGTATAAGTGGTCGCTACATTGAAATTTCACTGGTTATAAACGTTCTCATTGGGTTTAACATGAAGTGCCAAACCTAGTCTAGCAAGCAATTTTCTCCTGAATGCAGCAGTTTCCGCACATGTGCAGTCATCATCGCCTAATGGTGATGCAATGTCATCATGAGGGGAGATATCGTTCTGTGCAAAATATCAACAGCAGTAATTGATGCCAAAATTAAAAATAGGTCGTGCTAGAATAGTTTGGATATACAATATCAAGGGGAAAGACTTTCAAAATGTTTAGAGAAACTTCATTTTCTACGCTTTTTGCGGTAAACAGGCTCTGTTCGATCATTTGAACAGAAAAAAACCATCCTCGGCATAACTTTTCCTTGAAAACCATTTTTGTTCTCCTTGAAAACCACTTTTTGACAGTACCTTGCCTGATGGTCCTCCATAATCATCTGAAGATTTCTGAGTGACATTTATTAATGAGAGCATCAGAATGTCTGATTGGCCACTTTTTAAACTAATTCCTTTGGGCAACATTTAACAACCAATCAGAATACATTACACGTCCCAATATTAAGTATTCTAGCTAGACTGGTATTTGTAATTTCTGTTACATGTGATTATAATTATACATGTCTGAAATCAGTCAAGTTGTTTGTACTCTGAGAAAATATAATATGGACACTTTATTTAGCCAATTTTACATGGAATGAAATCAGTTACCGAAATAAATTTGCATAACCAATGCATGAACGAAACGATCATCCATGGATTTTGTGCAGGCCTGCTGTGTAATAAAGAAAACGCCAGGATTTTATTTCTGTTTTCACAACAATATTAATTAAAATAAACACAGTTTTGTTATGCCTCAAGTTTCCAAGATATAATGACATTATAGTAACTTGTTAGTTAGTTTAACAAAAGATAGTTTTTAAACTGAATGTCACAAAAAAATATGAAAGTTAGCTGTATTTACCGCAACATTGAAATACGTTTTACATTTAGTGAAGTAAAACTGATAGATTCAAGATAGACTGCACAAACAACAAATTAATGTTTAATCGTGTCCAACTTGGTAAGTGTCACATGGCAGACAATATGTTGCTATTATCATTTTGTTTTATTTTGTCATATTTATTACCTTGCTAAAAACAGTGCATGGTTGTACATTAACCTTTTTCAGAAACCGGCCAGCCGGGCCAGTAACCTAAGAAAATGAACCATCCCCCCCAAATTTCAAACCTGCCCACCAAAAAACTGTCAAGCGACCTTGATAAAGTACCAGGATTTTTGTATATAATGTTCTATTTTGTGCATGTCATGATGTCTCTTCTCAGCTTCATACTGGCCATAGGATTTCATAGGAAACACTTTTTCGGTTCGTGCCTGGTGATCAAAATCTGTATTTTGGTTCAGTGAAAATAAGTCATGGGAACCCATGATAGAAAAGTTTAATGTCTGAAACTGCAAAATATATTGTTCTGGTTTTTTTAACTGGCCCACTATGTGGACCTTGCATATGCTATAAAAAAAAGATAATTCTGAATCACTGAATAGAAAGTATATTTTGTTAATGATAATGATGATTTGGCTCTAGTGGTCCTTCACCAGTCAAAAAAAGTTGGTGAAAGTCATCTTCCACCTTGGCAACATCAGTCCTCCGTTTTGCACACATTTACAGACACGTTTGCATTACGTTTCTATTTCATTTCACTGTATTAATAAGAAACTGAAACGATATTACTAGTATTGTTACGTCTTTGCCATCATATAGGAAAAAGCATTCGCCGCATATAACAAGACTACAATACGAAATAAACTTAAGAGTTAATTTCTCTTGACTACTTCTGAACAAGCCAAAATAGCATGATCCTTTTCACGGAGCCACTCATCTACAGAATGACAGAAATAAAAGATCATGTGGTATCCCATTTGATTTATCACCAATCAAAATGCATTGCTAAATGTATATATATTTATATATATAGTCACTAAAGTTGTTTGTAACAGTGTCGTTAATCGTTTCGGGACATCTTCTAATGTTTCCAGTTTTAGAAAGCATTTAGTGCAAGTGCATAGACGGTCCGTACGTTTGCATGTTCTTCCAGAAGTACGCCATTTTTGTTGTTGTTGTTTTCTTTTTCTGTGGTGATTGTGTTAAAGAAAACTGCCTGTTTAGGCATAAAGCATCTCTTGAAATAAATTAATTTCATTTTTGTTTTTCTCTCTTTTATTCTGACTATTACAGATAAATTTACTTTTCATGTCGTCAGTTTCATCAGAGGTGTTAACGTCCATGTTTAACGTTTAATGTTAACGTCCATGAGGGAATCCTTCAGTTTTGTCGGGCATAACTTCGAGGAAGGTTTTCTAGGATGGCCACCATTGGTCTTAGAAAACAGCTGGTCTTGAAAGTGGTGTTGTTGGGCTACATCACTCTTTTAAAGATGAGAGCTCTTTTGATTAGTTCTGGGTTGGTCTTGGAACTCCCCTGGGTTGAAATTTTGGCCAGGGCCGAGCAAGTTTGAAGCAAACTCTGCAGGTTCATAAGTCAGGTCGGGGTAGATATCCCGTGTATGGCAGTTGCCGCTGTGTTCCGACTGCCACCTCTGCTTAACGGAGGATAGGAGTATTACTCATATGACACTGCCGCCACCACATGGCAGTAGTAAGTTGAGTATGTTCCTTGCGTCGTTAGATGTTTGGAGCAAGCCATTGATTGTCTCGATTGCCGCTTTGTCGGCTCGAGTAGAGGGTTCTCCTTGGGCATCGGGTATGATGGTTGTCGCTGTTTACCGACTGCTTTAACAGAGGACAGTAGTTACTCAGGTTACACTGTAGCCACTGTGGTGGGCGACTTGTAGCTTGAGTGGGTTCTTTGTGGTAATAGACGCTTGGGACTGATCCTTAACATTATCGTACTTTGTATGATTTTGGTATGTATACTGTCGGTATACATGGCCCTGTTTTTTCGATGTAGGCCTATACCGACGGCATTGATGTTGCGGATGGAAGGCAAATCCAGGTTGCTGGTGCCCATTATTGGTTACTTCCAAGCGGAAGCCTGCATCTAACGGAGGACCCATTTTATCAGTTGATAATAGGGGTTGTCTTTTCCGGTGCACAGCACAGATTAGGCAGGACTACTGCCGTTGGAGAGCAAGGTAGTCTATTCCCTGGTTTTTAGGATGCCTCTTATTAGATATGAGTCTCACACTTATTTGATGCAACCGACTAACATTCGGCGATTTGGTAGGGGTTCGAGATGATACCCTCTAGGGTGCTTTCTCCACTGGCGGGCGGAATGTACTAAGACACTGGCTGAGTCATTAGGATGATGATCCCAGGCTTTATTTTTGAAAGTGGATTTAGCTGGTGCCAGAAGGATGGGTAATTGGTCTCAAGTGCCAGTCTACTGTTACTCAGTCAACCCAAATATCTCTTCAAGGTCAGATTAAATTTGAAGAGTAATATTTGGAATAAGAATAGGAATCTGGTGATTCAAAAATTCTTATTTTCCTGGCTATGTCAGTCGACAAGTGTCAGTTTAGAATGTGGATACACCCATAGTGGGGTACTTGGTAATACTTCTTTTCCGCGATGGCGGGGGAGAAGTTCAACTACCAAGATATCCTTACTTTTGTACGGTCTGGTATCCAGCGCCAGGTTGTTGGTGCAATACCAACTGAGGGCAACACCCCTGTTTCTAGGAGAATTTCCTTTTGTCTCTCTCTCTTTGGCTTATGATGCTCTTGACTCTTGTAGGATGTCAACAGCTTGATGTGTGATCCCAGGCTGAATAAACAGGGCTATTTTGTGGAGGAATACCCGTGGAAACTACAGCCAGGTACTCGAGGTGGTGTAACTCTGTCGTACCATACAGAGGGGGCGGACTTCTTAAATGCTGTGGTAATTGTGTTCAGCAGTCAAAAGTGTATGCCATCCGTCTGCCATTGTAAGCATCTCAGCAGGTGACATGGAAAATCAGAAACGACTGGCGAAACAGTTTTTCTAGGTCCAGAACTATTTGGTCTAGACAAAGCTCAAGAGAGTTGGTCACCCATGGCAAACATTTGTTTTGTGACGACAGCCAAGGTGTCGACACATATCATTTAAAAAACAAGTCTGTTGATAGCAGACATGTTTTCACTTCACTTCAAGTAGTATTAACATGCCCACATCCAATGTGGTTCAGGCACGTCCCCCCCAGGATTCCGCGCCTTAAGAGGAAGGCACCTAATCCGGGGCGGAAAAAGTGACCAAAAACAATAAAGAGAGAAAAAAACCTAACTAACTGATTCGAGCTATTGTATTATAAAATACTTATTTTATTGGCTAAGCCCTATTTCCTGCCAAGTTAATTTGCATTTCTGTTTGATGTCTGGACGGGTTGTTTTAGACTAATAATTTTGACGCTCGGTCGAAAAGTTGAAATTGATTGGAGCAAATTTCCATCACCAATTTCGCCTAAACAAAAAGAGTGAGTCAGACTATTTAGAAAAAACTAGAACAAAGGAATTTTGAAGGTGCGCGGACCTAAAAGTAAACCGAATAAAAACACGTGTTTAAAGTCTGACTCTGAAAAAGGTGATATTTACCAATAGAGGCAAGGCTTCGTCCAGGGGGGCGAGGAAGGCGTTGTTTCCCTGATGGGACTGTCTTGTCGTACTGTGGAGATCCCATCCGGGCAGGTACTCCTGACTCCACTTGGATTCTAAGGCCTCTACAAAGTGATCCTGTATAACGAAGGTGGCGATCCGTGAAGCAACAATACTTGGCATGAACTCCATTAAAGCTCCCTGGCGGTAGAGTTTCCCGTCAAATGTAGTGATGATCAACCCTCTTGGCGCCTTGGACATAGGGTTGATCGACCAGGCACTCCCGTCCTGGAACCGGTACCGCATGTCCTGGGCCGCTGCTGGATAAAACAGACCCTCCGGATTGGTCGAGGGTCGGCACAGAAACTGTTTCTGACTCGTGGCGAGTTTCTTAGTGACTTGGGTGCAGGCAGATGGTCCCGGTTCAGGACGGGCTGGTGACGGTGGAGCGACCTCGATTGGTTCCACCGGGATAACAGCTGGAGGGGGAGGCGTCACCGACCGGTTCCGCTTGGCTGGTGAAGGTAACTGGGGTGACGCCTTCCATTTCCCCGCAACAACTCCTCTCTTATCCGCCTCAGGAGGAGGGGCCTCGGTCTCAACAGTAGGTCGGACCACCACAGGGACGTCGACGGCAGGCACTGGTGCAAATGCTGGGGCAGGTACAGGATTCCGCGACGCCCTTGAGGAGCGCGGTTTCGTCCCCCTGGGTACTGACACCGGCGAGCTTCCTTCTCCTCGGTGCTCGTCTTCTCTTAGCCTCTGGTATTATCCGGTAGGTAAGGATGATTGTGGCAACCCCGGATTGCTAAACAATCCGGTAGTCGCACACACAACTCGAAAACTGTTGGAGAGCTGCTCCCACGGGGGGTGGGGCAGATCCAAGGAAAACTGCGAGCGCATTCTGAAAACGTCCATCTCGAGCAAGTTCAGATTAATCTCGAAGTGTATCTCTAACAGACTGAAGGCGAGGACAATCCACCAAAATATGACGCACTGAGAATAAAAATGTGCGTTAAGTATGGCCAATACGAGAACGACACGAAACACATCCTTCCTTGACATTCAGTAGGAGGACGGCCAATCACCCAAGACCCGCTTCTCTCCTCTAAGAAAATGAAAGAAGTATTTAATGACACCAGTGATAGAAGATGGTGATAACTAATCAAATAGTTCCCAAGCGTTCGTCGTCCTGAACACACCAGCGTGTATTAAACGTTTATCATAAGGAAAGAGCCGAATAATTGCGAGGGATTTACACAGACGGAAATAACATGGTGACCAGAGTTGCAAAAACGTGATGTATCTTTCAAAAGACTGACAAAGGCACGTGTTAGAAACATATGGCAACGACATTTGTTTGTTATATGCCACTTACAAACAACTCGTAGAGGAACGTCAGCTGAACGATGGTGCCTAACTTTAAACAACTATAAATTACAATCTATCAAAAGAAATTTCCGAAAAAGACCATTGCCATTTCGCAGTCTTTTATTACAAAGTTGGAGTCAGCCACACCACATACATAGGGATATGTCCATCTTAAAAAAAAGAAAAAGATAATTAAAAATAAATAAAACCAGGTTCAATCAGATCCAGGCTTATACTGTAGCTAATTGCAACGTGGAACTGGCTAAGGCATCTAACGAACTATCAATATTGTAAGAACGACTGGTCCGCTTTTCTGGAATTGAAATCCCAACTTTATCATTATTACAATATCATTGCAGCTTGCCCGATAAGCTCGCATCGGGAACCACCATCTAATAATTATCAGAAGACAAAGACATACATGAACACATACACATGGCGTATGTTAACCATACACGATCTATACAGGAGCTCGCAACAGCTAAAAAACGCTTTCAAGAGACTGATATGACATCTCAGAAACTGGAATTGGCTATTCTTAAATGGCAAGATAATCTGCTCAAACGAATATATGGAACCTGATGAACGGGAAATAATATGGTTTGTCGATACCAAAGGAAATACAGCAAAAACATGGATGGCAAAAGTATGTCTCATGTATGGGGCTGTTCTTTTTTAAAATGGAAGGCGTACAGACATAAAAATATGCTCAATAGGGTAAGAAAATTGCTATTTTTCACTTATCAAGAATCCAAGAGGAACACTTCACCTATGAAGTATCGCTAATGGCCAAAAAGCGTCCTGAGGCAAAATGCGTACTATTTTACGTACGGCTTGTTTATAATGAAGCTGTGCACACATGAACTTTGAACACCCAATAATTCTGAACCAGGAAGTATGTGCTATCGATGAAGAAAACAAAATGAGGAAAAAAACAGCTAAAGTTAATTTCATACAAAATGCATTGTACACGATCGTTATTTTAAGTAGTAGCATCGATTAAAAATCATATGCTATATCAATACATACCTGCATAATCCAAATCAACACGTCATAGCTGTCTGCTGCTTTCATTTTTAGGTCAGGTCAGGCAAGGTCATATGACGTATCCTCGAAATGATACATTGTATTCTTCCAAGATAAGTATGGAAGCCAATCTTGCCCAACATAATCGAAAATTAAATTTGTTCTTTTTTTTAACAAGTAAAAATATGAAATTGTCATTCATTAAATATAGTAATATAATTTTAAAAATAAAATACCACTGGATGCATCTTAAATTTTGCGTTTTGATCAGTGTTGTGAGATGACGTGCCCACACTGTCTTGAAGAATAGATCAAGTGTACTTGTGAACAACAATTTATACTTTATTTACGTTTTCAAGTTCACCAGGTTATGTTTTTTTTATCAAGTATTGATGACCCACATGGTCCTCCATATGTTTTATGGTACTACTATTACACTGTAAAAAGTTTGTTTTATTGAACGACGCCTCTAGAGCACATTGATTTTTAATCTTATCAGCGGCTATTGGACGTCAATCATATGGTCATTCTGACAT
>JAULBS010152086.1:0-12082 GCA_032355785.1 Symmetromphalus regularis
TTTAAACTAATGTCCATCATAACGTCATGCACTGACCTGATTTAAACTAATGTCCATCATAACGTCATGCACTGACCTGATTTAAACTAATGTCCATCATAACGTCATGCACTGACCTGATTTAAACTAATGTCCATCATAACGTCATGCACTGACCCGATTTAAACTAATGTCCACACGACGTCATGCACAGACCTGATTTAAACTAATGTCCATCATAACGTCATGCACAGACCCGATTCAAACTAATGACCATCATAACGTCATGCACAGACCCGATTCAAACTAATGACCATCATAACGTCATGCACAGACCCGATTTAAACTAATGTTCAGATAACGTCATGCACAGACCTGATTTAAACTAATGATGATCATAACGTCATGCACTGACCTGATTTAAACTGACGTCCACCGTAACGTCATGCATTGACCTGATTTAAACTAATGTTCACCATAACGTCATGCACTGACCTGATTTAAACTAATATCCACCATAACGTCATGCACAGACCTGATTTAAACTGATGTCCACCGTAACGTCATGCACTGACCCGATTTAAACTGATGTCCATCGTAACGTCATGCACTGACCCGATTTAAACTGATGTCCATCGTAACGTCACGCACTGACCCGATTCAAACTGATGTCCATCGTAACGTCACGCACTGACCTGATTCAAACTAATGTCCATCGTAACGTCACGCACTTACCTGATTCAAACTGATGTCCATCGTAACGTCACGCACTGACCCGATTTAAACTCATGTCCATCGTAACGTCACGCACTGACCTGATTCAAACTAATGTCCACCATAACGTCACGCACTGACCCGATTCAAACTAATGTCCACCATAACGTCACGCACTGACCCGATTCAAAGTAATGTCCACCATAACGTCACGCACTGACCCGATTCAAACTAATGTCCATCTTAAACAAGGGTGATATGAGCTTATCAGAAAAACAAGCTTATTATACGATTTTTCTTAAATTATTAATTATACAATTATACATTAAACAATATGTTTATATTTTCTAATTATTTCCGACTAATTATATATTCTCCCAGTATATAAACGTTTGTCAATAGTAACCCAGTTATGTTCTGTAAAGTAGAATATGAATGGTTACATTCTTTATCTTATATTTGAAACTTTATTTAATACCATCAGAACCGCCAACTAATAGCATATCAATACCGGGGCAGCTGTTTAACTATTGGGAAGGACAAGACTGAATAGTGGCGCCGTCATTCAGTGACATGTTTATTTATGTCTACCTGTTTTAATGGTTTGCCACGTCTGATGACTAATATAAAATACATGGACATGTTAAATAACATTATATTTTAGGGCACCTATTGGGGCCAAAAAAAAAAGCGCCGCTTATAAGTAATTATTTTACGAAAACAATATTTATATTGACGTGATGACAACAGTTTTTCATAAGATATATACAATCGTGATTCAAAAATAAGACAACACTAATTCAACATGGGACACACTGTGTTAAAAATATCACATAAAATAGTTGAGATGTATACGTATATATAGTTTATATAACGGTTACTGATACTGGAGATACGTAACTATGGTTCACTCAGTTTGCTTGCCTATATTCTTGTAATTAAGCAGTTCTTTGATGTCTAGTGTGCTAGATTTTAAAAATAATATCTACTAATCAAAACGTTAAGGAGATTTGGCGATAAAAGATGGATTGGCTAAATATCACAATCGACTGTTGTTTGAGAAACGCTTTATGTTAAGATCTACGTTAGATTGCACTGACTGATGTAATTGATTTATTGTATATAAGCATGGCCGTAAGAACATGGGTGGGCGGGGCAGGGAGCTGATATGCCCCACTTTTGAGCTTTTATTTACCAATTGTTTGTCATTGTAACCAAAATCTAATATAGAGTTTGTATCCGATCCGTCAGTGCCGCCCCCCACCCATACACTCCCAAAACCGTTCCTACGTGCCTGCAGATGATAGATTGACACCATTTAACATACCACGACCTTGTTCCTGTATATAGTTTTAACAGAATACTTTTTATACATGCATAATGCGACTAACTAAAGTAATCATCTTGAAGTCAGAAATTTAATGTATTTTAACCCACGCATGGTATTTTAGATGCTTTCTTTCTTCTAGTATTAATAATTCAGTATTTACGGATTGTAGTTTTTTATGATGCTCTGAGCTATTCTGAATTTAAGTTAAACATTATTTGTAATTCCATCTAAACATGTTCACCTACTTCTGTTGACCTACCCGATTTTATTTTAATTCTAAAATAGATTGAATTCCGCAGAGGTATCTACGTTAAGCTGAATGATAAAATGGTTACCCGAGAAGATAACTACTATCTTGTATTTGTAAAAATAAGTGATCGGGATGTAGCTCAAACGATAGCATGTCCACCTGTGAGCCGATCGGTCGTAGGATCGATTCTTCTCAGTGGACCCATTTGCAGTTTAGGTTATTTTTCCGTTCCAACTAGTGATCTACATCTGGTTCATCAAAGGCCGTGGTATGTCTTGTCCTTTCCGTGGGACGGGGCATATAAAAGATCCCTTGCTGCTTATCAGAACGAATAGCGTATGTGGCGGCAGCGGGTTTCCTCTAAATAAATATCCTGAATGACCATATGATTGACGTCCAATAGCCGATGATAAGATAAAAATCAATGTGCTCTAGAGGTGACTTTAAATAAAACAAACTTTACTTTGTAAAAAAATAATGGCATTAACAGCAAAGGACAAATATCTGTTCTTATGATGAGCATTACTTGACGGAAGAAAATCGTTTCACGAACAGCTCGATTCATAAAAACTTTGATAGACTTTGATAGTTAACTGCCTTTTAGAGATACATTTTAAAATAAAGCTTATCATAAATTTCAGAAAGAATGGTACACTTCCAAAAGCCATTTCACGATATGACACGTTATCATCCACAATGATATCTGATACATTACCCTATTTTCACTTTCTAATACGTCATTCTGGACTGAACACGTTATCATCCACAATGATATCTGATGCATTACCCTATGTTCACTTTCTAATACGTCATTCTGGACTTGACACGTTATCACCCACAATTATATCTGATGCATTACCCTATGTTCACTTTCTAATACGTGATTCTAGACTTGACACGTTATCATCCACACTGATATCTGATACATTACCCTATTTTCACTTTCTAATACGTGATTCTAGACTTGACACGTCATCATCCACAATGATATCTGATACATTACCCTATTTTCACTTTCTAATACGTGATTCTAGACTTGACACGTTATCATCCACAATGATATCTGATACATTACCCTATTTTCACTTTCTAATACGTCATTCTGGACTTGACTACTTAAGATTGCATTGATGATGGATGCCAGTGCTTACTTATGGTGCATAATATTTTAACTATGCTCATTGTTTTGTCAGTGATGTTTGCATTCAATTCGTCAACATTATAACATTCGGTCCCTTGTGCTATGTCACGTGCAAAGATAATGTTTTATGTTGATCACAAACGTAAGATTAAAATAAAACACAGCAGTGTTATTCATCACTATTTATATCCAGAGAGT
Source organism: Symmetromphalus regularis (assembly GCA_032355785.1). NCBI lineage: Eukaryota > Metazoa > Mollusca > Gastropoda > Neomphalida > Neomphalidae > Symmetromphalus > Symmetromphalus regularis. The sequence continues at coordinate 3,613 of JAULBS010152086.1, forward strand.
AGGGAGCCCGTGAGTGTCATGCCCCCTCCCCCCCATTTTTTTGGAGGACAACTAATACAAAAATCACTAAAAATATTTTTTGGCTGAATAAAAATATTTTCAAGCTCTGTATCGGGGTTAATGCAGGAACGCTGCTGACCTTTGGTCACCTACTTTTCAGTGCCCTCCGCAATTATACATCAACTAATTTGTTTAAATTTTCTAATTATTTCCGACTAATTATATATTCTCCCAATATATAAACGTGTGTCGATAATAACCCAGTTATGTGCTGTAAAGTAGATATGAATAGTTACGTTCTTTATCTTACATTTGAAACTTTATTTAATACCCTCAGTCCTAAACGTACAGGTTTAAGAAAATAAATTTAAAAACACACCAACTTAATTTGTCTCGCAATTGAATAAACACGGATAAAAATCACGAACAAAAGTCATATTTCTTACTTAAGACTATCGACAATTACAAATGATCTACACTGAATGTGCTTATTCAATTAACTGTTTGAAACTGGAGCCGCTAAGCGTAACCACGTTGAGTGCACGAGCTAGGTGTTGATTAGCTAATAGAGAATAATGTTACCATTGATCACCCCACAGGGGTGTTATTGCATCAATCTTCGTCAGCCGTGCTGGGAACAGAGACAGTGGTACTGGCAGCAGTTAGTGGTATCAGCTGAAATTACAGCTCTTGGTCATAGAAAAATGTTATTTAGTTTGGTGGAAAGGCCAGATAAAAAAATACACTTGGTTCGAGTCACCCCAGTGCCGGATTAATCATTAGACAAACAAGGCATTTGACTTAGGACCAGCCAAAAATTCGGGCCTCAAAAATGGACAAGCAGTTTGTCATGCATATATTCATACACTACAAATTGTATAGACTAAATTGTTTAAAAGTAGTTTCTTTTCACATTAAATATTGATCTTTTTTGTGTTAAATCAGTTCATCTTTTGTCTGGGGTGCATTTCATTGAGCCCGAGATCTAATTTAAATTGTTCAGGCCATTCTGTAAAATTTCAAAATGTGTCTTATAGCCAGACGAGGCATTGGGTCACCCGACCGACCATTTTATAAAGCATAGAAAAAAATAGTACTCCGTCATAATCGCCGACCTCATAACATTTCATCGTCAGTTTTTGGTTGTTAAAATACTGACAATCTTGGTGGCCCAGTTCTTTTCAAATGATAAATTCCACACTGTTGGAGGTGCTGCCATTTGTATTGCCTGTAAGAGACAAGGTATTTTAGTGTACAGTCTCAATTTTACATCAACTTCTGACATCAAGTGGACTTTTCCCCAAATTTGCTCAGTTATAATGTCCCACACTTGTCCAAGAACACTTTAAAAATTAACCTTCAGGACATTTTTTAATAAATGTTATTCCTACCAACTCTAATTTTCATCATCCATGTCACCCAAACCAAGGGTATTATTTTGTTTGGCCTAACGCAGAATAAATAAATAACGTGGGAGTTGGTAACGTGAATGATGAAAACGTGTTCACGTTAAATAACACGTTTTTTGTTTCACTGATGATTTGTGGATTCCCTCACTCTGTAACCAGATAGAACCAGAGCCCAGAGACAGACAAGACAAATTGTTTAAATTAGCATAAAAGGTGGTTAAAACACATTACAAAACTAGATTTAAATCATTGGAAACATGTTGACGCGTAATTTGTAACATTTCTCGATGGACTTTCAAACTATTTAATGCTGTTGGAAATTGATTAAACAGTTTGGATCGTGAATCGAATTATAATCGTCAAAGAGAAATGAAGCTTAACTATCTGTTTGAATCTTTTTCTTTATTTGAAAAAAAGCTTAAAAAATAAAAAAAATAAAAAAAAAAAAAAAAAAAAAAAAAACAAAAAAAAAAAACAACAACAATAAAAACAAAAGAAAAAAAGAAAAAAACAGTTATAATATTTAGTGTTCGTGAAAGTGAATAAATCTTGTTCTAAGAATACCAACATTTAATTGTGAAATCATCTTGAAACAAGATAGTCAAGTTTATTTCAGTAATCTTAATTTTCCGATCTTAAATACTAATAACTATAATTTATTTATTTTGGTAAAATTATCCCTAAAAATATGTCATTATTATTATTATTATTCGTTATTATTATTTGTTAATATTGTAATTTCAACCATATGCCTACGAATACTGAGCCAGACAATTTGATATTTGGCAGTTCCAACATCATGTGGTTACTGAATAAATATTTATATAAAACACATTCATTTCAAAGTAATCTGAAAAATAGATAACTAACTATCTGTTTATGCAATAAAACAAACATCTCTCGATATCGTATCAGTTTAGAAACACCCCCGGTATTGCTCTCAGAGTCTCAAGGCTATTCTGAATTTCTAAAATATATATATATTTTTTTAATAATCTCCACTTTCTTCAATAACACATTTTTACAGCTTTCATCTTGTTCCCCACAGACCCACTCATCACTGATGGAAAGTTTTGTTTTCTTTCTTTTCCTTGTTTAACTTTATTTGTTTTGACATCATACTGAAGATAGCAATTTTTTTTGTTGTTGTAATTATCAGATTTGCTACGACATTGATTGATTTAAAATAAGCGCATGTTTCTTTGAGGTATTAAATATAGAAGAAGATTTTAATTCTCAAAAGTAGACCTCCTGGCAACACTGTTGTTTTTCTTCTCTTTCAAAGGTAAAGTAAAGCTTCTTTTATTTAACGACGCCTCTAGAGTACATTTATTTGTATCGTATCATCGGCTATTGGACGTCAATCATATGGTCATTGTGACATATGTCTTTAAAGGAAACCCGCTGCCGCCACATAGGCTACTTCTTCCGATAAGCAGCAAGGGATCTTTTATAATCACCATCCCACAGACAGGACAACACATACCACGGCCTTTGATAAACCAGTTGTGGACCACTGGTAGGAAAGGTAAATAGTCGAAACTGCAAATTCTTCCATTGACGACCGATCGGTTCACAGGAAGAAACGCTACAGAAGAGCTAGATCCCGCTCCTTTCTTCTCTTTCATGAAAATGGCACTCCTGCAGTCCAAACAACATAACTGCTAAGATGAAAATAATTCTCCAATCTAAGAAGCTTTTATGCAGTATCGTGAGCACCTGTATTGAATCACGCTACTGGTGACACCAGGTGCTCATGTATGTTGAGCGTATCCTGCCTCACCAGTAACACCAATCATAAGTATAACCATAAAGTATGTTGAGTAGTCACAATGACACATTTTTCCCCTATGCGTTTGGTCTTTTATGCCTATTTCTTCAGTTCTTCTTCCTCGGTCACCACGCATTAGGTGCGAATACCAGCTCCTCTTACAAATGCTGCAGTCCTTCATATGGCTGCCAGGTCCCCATTCATCTTTTCTGTCAGGGACAGATCCTCTGGCCAGTTGGTCCTCCGCAGGTTGTCCTGGCATGGGCAATTCTGAAGGAGATACCTCAGTAAACCGAATGTTGCAGAGATGTTTGCTTTCTTCCTACGACTGTTCGACAAGTCATTAAAAACACACCTCAACTCTAAGGACTCGTTGAACAACTTTCAGAAGTCGGCAAACTATACCGCCACATCTGGCGTGTTTTCGATCCGAGCATTCTTTCAAATTTGATCCAGGTGCGGCCAGATTTGCATAATATGCCCCGATACACATCTCTAGTCTTCTGTCACTGACACAACGTACTTTATGCACTAACCTTATTCTTCTGGCATGCCTGCTCTATCTTTACAAGCACTACAGCTGAAGTACTATCAGCTGGTGCAAACCAGTCTAAACAGGTGGCGACTGTGGTGTATCCTAAGTTATCATTGATCACCATTTTACAAACAGGACAAATCCTCGGACATGCTTATCTGTGGTATTTTAGCAGAACTGCTACAACTGTAAACAGCCTCTGAGGGCTAATGTGCAGATGGTGGACATCAATAGAACAGTGTCTACCACTTCATCAGACTCTTCAGAAGAGTAGAAACCGCGTGGGATCATTTCCGCAGCATTCATTTTTATATGAACTGCGTTATATACTTGGATAAAGGTTAATGGGCAACTGGGGTTTCATCTCTTCGATATGAACTATAGTAATGATGGGAACTAGTAGGTGATGGATGTTATTTCTGGAATGCATTACTTTTCATTAATGAGAGAGAGAGAGAGAGAGAGAGTGAGAGAGAGAGAGATAGAGAGAGAGAGAGAGAGAGAGAGAGAGAGAGAGAGAGAAGACAGACAGAGAGAGAACGAGATAAAGAGAGAGAGAGAGAAAGAGACAGAGAGAGAGAGTGGGAGAGAAAGAAAGAAAGGGAGGGAAGGATGGAGGGAGGTAGGGAGGAAGGGAGGCAACGACAGAGACAGACAGAGGGTTGGGAGGGAGAGAGATATCAAACCCTTGTAATATTTGTAGTTTTATTTACAAGAGACAGATAATTTATGAATGTGGATCACACAAGTGCTGTCTTTAATGAGATTACTAAAACCGTTATTACCCGCAATCGAAATGTCATTTTAGTCGATATACCTTATTCCAGTAGTATTTGCTGGTGTTAAAACTACAATAACATGTAATTTTAGGAACGAGTTAATTATTTTTCACGCATCCATACTTAATTCTCCGCTAGAGTATTCAACGTACTCCATTACTCACTAACAGGATGGCCTTGCAATCTTCTAGTTAAGCATTATCTGCCTTTGGTTTCGTTAAACGTTTGCACACAGTCCAAAACTGATCTTGAAGGTTTTTTTTTAATTGTTTTATTTTTTATTTATTATTATTAATTATTTGTTGTTATAGCCAAGCACACACCACAAACAAAATTTGGTAAGACCCTTGCAGCATTTATCCTTAATTAAATAAACATACCTGTATGGGTTGTTTAAAACAAATTTAAAGGTAAACAAACATTTACGAATAATTTATTTAAAACCATTATATAACTGAAAAGACAAGCATATGTTAATATTTAATCAAATACACTTATACATTGCTAAAACAAAGCGATTTTATTATTTTTTTAAAGATTGAAGTACCAGGTAACAGTAGGTGCGGATACAGGATTTCTGAAATGTAATGGGTGAATAGGACTGAGGAAACATTGTTAATTTGCAGGTCCTTCCACTCGGAAAGAATATATTTTAAAAATCTAAATCTAGAAACCCGTGGACCCCATCTTGATCTGCTGCTGAACAGTTTGATTAGATATTAATATGAAAAACACCTTTAGACAAAATACTAAATGTATATTATGTTAATAACCAGCAGCTGTAGTCTGGAAGACAAAACAACATATGTTAACAGGCGAGTGAACTTGAAAGAAGACTTAGTGGGCTATCGACACTCTTCTACACGTAAGCTCTATGATGAAAGACGAGAGCTGGAAAAATCGACTCAGTTTTCAATTTCTTTATTGACTTTGAGTTAAAAGCTCACAAGTACAGAAACACATATAGTACAAACAGGTGAACAGACTATTGATGTAGCTAATGAAGGAAAAACAAGAAGAAATGTTAATAAGTACATAAACATATGATTAAAACAAACAGATCTGGGGTATTTAAATGAAGTAAGATGTATTGTTATCATGAATACCAGACTTCTGACAGAACCATCTGAGTATTTTTTTATTATTTAAAAAAGGTTTTCTATCATAATTAACGTCGTTATAAGTAATTATTGACATAGTTAGCGACGATCTTTATTCAGATAATGGAAATAGCCTTTTTTGTCTTGTGTAATTGTTGTGAATATGGAAATAGACTTTTTGACTTGTTTAATTGTTGTGAATATAGAAATAGACTTTTTTGTCTTGTGTAATTGTTGTGAATATGGAAATATACTTTTTGTCTTGTTTAATTGTTGTGAATATGGAAATATACTTTATTGTCTTGTGTAATTGTTGTGAATATGGAAATAGACTTTTTGTCTTGTGTAATTGTTGTGAATATGGAAATATACTTTTTTGTCTTGTGTAATTGTTGTGAATATGGAAATGTACTTTTTTTGTCTTGTGTAATTGTTGTGAATATGGAAATATACTTTTGGTCTTATATAATTGTTGTGAATATGGAAATATACTTTTTGTCTTGTGTAATTGTTATGAATATGGAAATATACTTTTTTGTCTTGTGTAATTGTTGTGAATATGAAAATAGACTTTTTGTCTTGTGTAATTGTTGTGAACATGGAAATAGACTTTTTGTCTTGTGTAATTGTTGTGAACATGGAAATATACTTTTTGTCTTGTGTAATTGTTGTGAATATGGAAATAGCCTTTTGGTCTTGTGTAATTGTTATGAACATGGAAATATACTGTTTTGTCTTGTGTAATTGTTGTGAATATGAAAATAGACTCTTTGTCTTGTGTAATTGTTGTGAATATGGAAATATACTTTTTGTCTTGTTTAATTGTTGTTAATATGGAAATATACTTTTTGTCTTGTGTAATTGTTGTGAATATGGAAATAGACTTTTTGTCTTGTGTAATTGTTGTAAACATGGAAATAGACATTTTGTCTTGTGTAATTGTTGTGAACATGGAAATAGACATTTTGTCTTGTGTAATTGTTGTAAACATGGAAATAGACATTTTGTCTTGTGTAATTGTTGTGAATATGGAAATATACTTTTTGTCTTGTGTAATTGTTGTGAATATGGAAATAGACATTTTGTCTTGTGTAATTGTTGTGAATATGGAAATAGACTTTTTGACTTGTTTAATTGTTGTGAATATGGAAATAGACTTTTTGTCTTGTGTAATTGTTGTGAATATGGAAATATACTTTTTGTCTTGTTTAATTGTTGTGAACATGGAAATATACTTTTTGTCTTGTGTAATTGTTGTGAATATGGAAATATACTTTTTGTCTTGTGTAATTGTTGTGAACATGGAAATATACTTTTTGTCTTGTGTAATTGTTGTGAACATGGAAATAGACTTTTTGTCTTGTGTAATTGTTGTGAATATGGAAATATACTTTTTGTCTTGTGTAATTGTTGTGAATATGGAAATATACTTTTTTTTCTTGTGTAATTGTTGTGAGCATGGAAATAGACATTTTGTCTTGTTTAATTGTTGTGAATATGGAAATAGACATTTTGTCTTGTTTAATTGTTGTGAAAATGGAAATATACTTTTTGTTTTGTTAAATTGTTGTGAACATGGAAATATACTTTTTTTCTAGTGTAATGTTCTTGAAATATTCCATAAAGTATTTCCAATCATGTTGCCCAATTACCTGAACTGATGTTAATCAGTACAATATTAATTACATAAACATCTAAAAATCATCCTTTTAAATTAGAATTAGGGCACTGTTCGCGATTTGCTTTAGTCTAGTCGTGTTCTACGCTGATGTGAAAGACGTTATAATGGACAAAGTGAGTTTTCCAAATGATTAATCACCGATATGGTTTGGTCGAGTAATTTCACCTAACCGTATTTAGATTTGTTTAATACTGCCCTCCTCAAAGACAAAATAATAATACATCTCAGTATATTATAAGAGCTCCAAGGGAGAAATTTGAAAATTAATTGATGGTAGCCCATCATCTTTTTGATTACAGCAAAAAACTAAGTTAGGCATTCTTGCCTAAAGTATATTTAGAACCCTTGAAATCAGTGTATAACCACAGGGGAGGTATTTGGATGTTAACAGTATATAAGCACGTTAGCAATTTAGCTAGTCAGCCTGTCAGTTCATGTGGATTGCTGATCGCAACTCTGTAACTGTTTCAAGCGATTTTATCTCTCGTGTCAGTTTATTTTTGTACAATAATCGAAACCAATGAACCTAAGGGTCGTTACAAAAGTGCATATCTTCAAATAAAACTGGTCAGTGCAATTTGATATAAAATAATAAATATCTTTTAGATTGAAAAGAACATTCAAAACGTAGTCAGAATCACTGACGTAGACGGGATGGGAAACATATATTCCTTTCACCCATTCACATTCTTTATTTCCATTATATTACGGACGTAACCCTTCTGTCTTCAATGTGCTCTAGAGGCGTCGTTAAAAAACAAACTTTACTTTTCTGTCTTCAAATTTATACTATTAACGCACTCTGAAAATACTAAATATCTCATTAATATTGATAATTGTTTTTGACTTGTATGTTAAAACTGGCAATGTCAGTCTGATGCAAAGTACTTGGAAGCCCGAGTGGAGTCACAAACCCGAACATTTTATTTACTTCCCAAAATCCACAAACCTGTCAATTCATGGACAGATGTTAATACACCACCTGGTCGTCCAATCATTTCCGATTGTGGATCAGAGTCATACAACATTTCGGAATATATAGACTATCATTTGAAACCGATAGCCAATAGACACAAAAGTTTTGTGAAAAACACCGAAGATCTTTTATCTAAATTGTCCAAAACCAAAATTCCGAAAGATTCATTTCTAGTTACTCTTGATATTGACTCTATGTACACCAACATAGACATAGATG
>JAULBS010152097.1:0-12082 GCA_032355785.1 Symmetromphalus regularis
CTGTCTTTGTGTAGGTCACTCTCTAATTGTGTGACTGACATACAGCTAGACTGCAGTGTGTGGAAAATACTAAACACTTCAAGCTTTGTTTTGTACCCATAACCTGCCATGTTTGTTTTCCATAGCTGTTCTGTCTTTGTGTAGGTCACTCTCTAATTGTGTGACTGACATACAGCTAGACTGCAGTGTGTGGAAAATACTAAACACGTCAAGCTTTGTTTTGTACCCATAACCTGCCATGTTTGTTTTCCATAGCTGTTCTGTCTTTGTGTAGGTCACTCTAATTGTTGAATGTTATGTATAGGTATTTGACGATGCCATGTTTATTAAAATTGTATTGCTTTCTGAGTTCCTGCGGTCATTAAAAACCTGGAAAAGTTTTGAAATTTGCAAAATACTTTTCAAGGGCCTTTTTTCGTTAAAACTGAAGTCATGAAAAAGTTTAGAAATTTCTACACCAGCCAGTATTTTTTTGATCATGCTTAATCGGTGTGAATAATCACTTGTTATGCATTATGTCCCTGGAAACAATGTTTTTCACCATTGAAAGTATTTGATTTTTTTTCCTCGCTAGGTTATAAACCCTTTTTATGTGGATAGAACATAGAAGTTTTTCCTGGATTTCAATTTTACAGATTTACGTGCAAAAAGGTCATTAAATATTTTGAAAAGTCATGGAAATTTTTTGAAATTTGATTGTAAGACTGCGGGAACTCTGTGCTTTGTATAAAAGATAGGGAGGAGAGAGCAGCTTTGAGTGTTTATGGTCACTTTTAATTTCCAAATAGCCAGTTTGAGTTTAAAATATTTTATTTACACATCAAATTGGACTCTTTCTATATCCTTTTCTATATGACTTTGCTCTCTTCACATGTTTTTCTTCTGCTGAAAATGCTGTTTCTACACTCTGAAAGGTAAGTTATGAGTTTTACATAAAACAGAATTCTAGGTGTGCCACCTACCCAATGTGTCAGATTATATAATCTTAAAATATATTCTTCCAAGATTGGCTACCTTTCAAATCATTAATACTGTTCTAATGTAATGTAATGGATCTGTTTACAAACATGACATTGCTAATTTTACTAAATGATGCGCCAAATTTAAGTGCCGCTCTACATTCTTATGTTTTTAACATGTTTACATCAGTTACAAAGTTAAATGATTGTATTTTAAAATAAGGAATTTCAAGAAAACACTGAACAGAAATGAAAATAAGACTATCTGAAGTGTGAGCACCATTCAAACAAGTTTGATATTTTGGCTGCTTTTTTCTTAACACTGATGCGAATTAATAAAAAAAATTGTTTCTTTTTAAGTCTACACAATATTACTGTTAGTAAATAAAAAAATATTCAGAAATTCTGAATACATAGTTTAAAAAGTTTGTTGGCTAGAAATTAAAAGTGGCGACCTCAGATTTATTTATATTTAGTTACTTTCACTGCGTTAGTGTTTTTTGTTAATGAAAGAAAAGATTAAGTCTTGTTGTTTGTCATACTTGAGAGGAATGTTATGTCTATTATAATAAGACGAGATGTTTTTATCCGTTCATTTATTGCTTTTTTTAATTTTATATTGCTAGTGGATTAACTATTGCAGCACTTTGAACTTCATTTATGGGGAATTAACTAAACAATCCTTTGTGGCATCATTGCGGTACTTTGAAGGATTGGCCAGTCTGCTTAATGTGTTTGTCCTGGAGGATTTGTTTTTTAAAAAATCATAATTTTTAGTTTATTAAAAATGTATTGGCTAAAATGCATCAAAATAATTAACAAATTATTTTTATTTGATTAATGTATCTGGTCTAATTTTGACTTTGGTTTAGTATGAAAACTTTGGTAACCAAGGCAGGTTGGAGGGGCACCATGACAAACCTTTCCTTCAAAAGAGTGGTAACGAAGGCAACTCGCTATGGGACAAGGAAGGAAACTTAAACAACATGGAATGTACATAAAGGGCTCGGCGGCAAACCACATAGGGCACGACAACATTTTTCTTGCCTCGGGTGCCGTTGTGAAATTCGAACCTTGATGCCTTAACATTTTCCCTTCCTCTCATTTATTGATGCCCTCTGCTGATCTATTTATGGAATGAATTCATAGCTTTTGTTTCAATGGGAATTTTAATATTTTAGTATGTAATTATATAACTATAATTTTCAGTGTTCTACTGAATCGCTTTCAGGGCAGATTACATGTATGTCTGTTAATTATAATCCAGTACACGGTCATGGTTGTTGGAATTTTTTTTTTATTATTGTCCATTTTATCGTTGAAGTTTGGTTTAAATTTCTAAAGAAATTTTTTGTTATAACTGCATGTTGAAATATCTCCCAGAATTGAGAATTTTGACGAGCTTTCTTTACAGGTTACAGCATGCTTAACATTAAACGTGTATGGTTCTGGTATTTATTATATGCTATATATCTGCACTGCCATTTCTGATTGGGCGTGTTAGTCTGTACATAACTTCAGGACATGGTTGTAAGGAATTGTATGATTGTTTTTAATTCCTGTTTTAATCTACTTGAAGTTTCTTGCTGAGCTAACAATGATAGACAGTGATCCATTCCTAGACTACCTGCCCAGCATACTGGCGTCGGCTGCAGTTTGTCTTGCCAACTACACACTTGGGAGAGAACCATGGGTGAGTTTAAAACAAGCCTGCAAATAAGCGATCGGTCGTGGGCATACATGTTATTTTGAAAGTCATAATTAACTGTATCTGTACTTTTGTCACACATTTTTGGGGGGTAGACCGGACATTTCTATGCAAAATCAATTCTTCGCAGCTTATGTATGTTTCTAAAATTGGGTTAAATTAAAATTCATTAAAAAAAAATCTACTGATAATTTTAAGTTATATAAATTTAATTTTGTGTTGATTTAGGGTACAAATTGGTTTAAACCCAGTATGATGTTTTGACTTCACATTCAACACATCAACAAAATATTTATATAGGGAGTGAAAAAAAAAGTTCAACTATGATTGACATTTTCCACAGCCTTTAAATAAAAATATGGCATAAGATATTTATATGGTTAAGTATTATAGTTGCTGTTGTAGATGTGTTACATTTAGCATATTCAAAATAGCTATAGACAGGGACTGAGTAAAAGGCATGGAAGATGGCTGCCAAAAAAAATAAAAAATTATAGTGCATGAAACTTGTTTATTCGAAGGGAGTAAAGACATAAAACTATAGTCTGTTTGCACTGCTTGGAACATGGTTTTTGACGAATAAAAAACAAAATATATAACTTACCTCATTAATGTCCTATTTTTTTTGTGTTTGTTAGTTTGTCCATTGGTTCTACAATATTTAAACGGCAGTCAAAAGTATTTTTTTTACATTTCGAGCCGGCATTAATTTGACCGCCATTTTGCAGACGTCTGACAAATCTATATAGATTGGGGACGTTAGGTAATTTTTGGTATAATATATTTTTATGGTACGCGGTTATTATTTTATATATTTAACTTAATATCAATGCCATATGTGCAAAAAATTATTTATTAAAGCATAAACGATAAAAGAGATACGAATATTACTGGAAATTGCAGAGATGTTCCAAATGTTAAAATAGTTACCCCTCTTTGTAATGCTATCGTCTGCCAAGTGTTATTAATGAGGTGCAATTTTTCCGATTTTAATGTACGAGGTAATGAATATTTTATTTAAAAAAGTAATGAAAAAAATTGGAACAGGACTTTTTTGCTGTTTCTAAAACTAGTCCTTTTTTGCCTACGTTCACGCAAACTAAAGTAATGGACAAAAATCCATGTTCCAAGTAGCGTAAACAGACAGACTATAGTATTTTATTATTTATTGCTCTTGTTGAGATAGCAGTCAGAAAGTAAAAAACAAAAAACATGCGTAACTTGTTTTAATCCTTTTTTTTTTAAATCCTTAACAGTATTTTATTAAATTCATAGCTAAAAATAGTTTTCGATGGATTATAAAAAAGTTTCTCTTTGTCCAAAATAGTTAACCACAGAAAAATGCATGATGAATTAAAATGCTATACCTATTAATAGTTATATTATTTGTAAGCAAATTGTGATACCTAGCCTATGCCTACTAATAATGGTACCAATTGTTTCATCACATTTGCAGTGTTCGACTTTGGAGCGACACACTGGCTACAAGTTGTGCCACTTTTCTAAGTGCCTAGAAGACTTGTTCAAAACATTCACAAACGCAGCTAGCCACCCACAACAAGCAATCAGGGAAAAGTACAAAGCTTCAAAGTAAGTGTTTTTCACATAATCTATAACGACACTGCTTACGATTTGAAATTAAAACTGGAGAGCAACTTAGAATCTTGTCATTATCTTTTGTAATAAATTACTTGTGAACAACAAAATTAGATAAAGGAAGATAATTTTTTTTTTTTAAACATATTTCATATACTAATAAGCTAAAGTTTTCATACTATGTAATGACAGTAAAATAATACTTAAAAACAAATGATCTTTCGAGGAGTATGGGGGCTTAACTAAAAGATTGAATTGTAATTTAACTGGGAGTAAGTTAATTTACTTTTCAGAAAACACGTCACTAATTTTCTGGAAAATAGAAAAGAAAACAGTACTACGATCCCTAAAATTGCTCACAATACATTGCTTGTTAATTATTTGACAAATAACCATGAGAAATGTTTTGTATTTCAGGTTTCACCAAGTGTCAACATTAAGTCCACCAGCGTCCCTGGCTCTGCTGGTGTAAAACACACACACACACTCGCTCGTTACATGATACCCTAGTTCTTTCAAGCAGAGAATTGCTCGCCAGTGGCAATGTGCTCAACCAATCCCAGACCGTTGTGACTCATGACTTTTGACCTCATATTTAGCATTTTAGAGTTCATCTTAATTTTAAGTAAGCCATTATTTTAACTCGTGCAATACGTATCTTAATGTGTATGAAAGTGTGTGTTTGAAAGTGAGAATGGTTTTGAGTGTCCATATGCATGTTATGGTTTTATAAAATGACCTCTTTTCGAGGATATATTTTATAAAAGAGTAAATCTTTACTAAGCACTACACAAACATGCTGCACTGCTGTTAGTTATATGGCATGTGTGTGCACTGGGTGCGTTAGTGCCGACTGTTATTTTAATCATGACAAATGACCGATACCGAGTCTGGTGATTTTGACACGGCTGCTTGACAAACTTGTAAATAATTACTAACTTGCAATCAGCTGATGGAAACTTTTACACAAACCTATTTATACCGCTTTCCTTTTAGCTTCTGTTCCTCCATTCCGTTTTATTTCTTCTCTACTCTCATACTCCTTTTATCATTTTATTGTTGTCTTATTTATTTTAATTGTTTTGATGCCAAAAGTAAGCGTGCTAAATTTCCAATCTTTTTTTTCTCTACTGTCATTCCATTCTTTGATGCCGATGTAGCTCGGCGAAGTAGTGCTGCTTATGGTGCATGTGTACAGGCAAATCTGATCATGCAATTTAAGTGAGATATGTATATTTTTAGTAACCGTGTATTTTAGCAGTCTTTTATGTATAACTATGTACAATTGACAAAATAAAGTGTATAAAGTTGTTGTGTGTTTTGTTTTTAATTGAGAATCAATTTTAAAATTAAGTATTAAAAACATTTCTGATTTCAGTTGGGATTTCCTAATGAGACATACATTTTTTTCATTTTGTGACGATGAATATTCATAATACATTGAATGCTAATGGCACGGAAATGTAGCAAATTATTTAAATCGCACCTTTGAATTATATTCATTGAAGAATCATCTTGTAGTTGTTACAAACTGAACTAGTTTTCCTTTCAGCAAACATTTATATAAATAATGAAATAGCTGATGTCATGAAAATCTTTGGAAAATGCAAAAAAAAAATTAAAATCCAACTACATTGGCCAGCAATTTTTATTTAACAGGAATCTTAATTTCCAAAAGTTCTGGAGGATCCTATTTGTTGGGTATCCATCAGTGTTCCCTGGAAGACTCCCATGTATGAATTTGAGCATTGCCATAATTTTAATTGGAATTAATCATGCACTAAATGAGCAATTTATACCACAGATGAGATAGGGGAGACTACTGCTGGATGTGACTGTTTCTAGGGTAAGAATAATCTACTGGGGATTCCCATCCTGTTCTCATCCAATGTTTTATCATAATTGCCCAATATGCTGGCAACTTAAAAATCTGTCAACCCTTAATAAGCTATATGCTCCCTTGTAATGATGCACCTTTTTAAAATCAGTTAACCCGTAATAAGCTATATGCTCTCTTGTAATGACCCACCTTTTTAAAATCAGTTAACCCTTAATAAGCTATATGCTCCCTTGTAATGATGCACCTTTTTAAAATCAGTTGACCCTTAATAAACCATATGCTCCCTTGTAATGACCCATCTTTTTAGGTCTGCCAGTGATCTGTTAGCCCTGTATTTAACACTTGTAACTTCTTTAGATAAGATTATATTCAGTGAGGTTATTAGAGCATTTTGTTTGTATTCATGGGTTCAGCCATTTCCTTTATACTATTTTATGCCTGATTGGGTTGATAGTTACATAATCAAAATGACACAAATCTGATTGTATGATTAATGACCTCCCAGCACAACAAAAATCCTAGCTGTTGACGCTGTCACAAATCTGTTCCCATGTTGAACTAACTTTGTATACTTTTTTTTTTTTATGGCAGTTTTTAGAATAAGTGTATTTGTAATGCAGATGTATGTTAAATAAAGTGCGAAAATTGCACCCTGGAAGTGGTTAATAGAGCATCCCCCGTGCAGAAGGTGGTATGTACCTTCCAGGATTGACGTCATTATAGACCCCTTGTGTACTTCAGCATATCTGCACTAAGACCACATGGCTAAGTGTTACATTGATAAAATAAAGAGAAATACTGGTAAAGATTATTATATAGACATTTTAATTTCAATTTTGCAAATTAAAAAGTGTGGTGGATAATTATATAGGCATCCCCCCTGTCCAAACAGATTGATATGTCCCCCAATCCCACCCCCACCCTCAATTTAAGCCTATGATTATAGTGAAAACCACTATCAAACTTGAATCTTGTGTATTGATATTTCTTTAAAATGTCCTACCAGTTCAATTATAATAAAATCAAGTTATTGCTAAATCTGAGAAACCAATGTTTTCAACACAAGGGGTGTATTTATATAATCAAGTTTAATGTCTGTATGTACACAAAAATACAAAAAATATCATTTTCTTTTCTTCTTTTTGTTTCTTGGAATCTTTCCAATGGGTTTGTCACTTTTTGGTGAGTCTGTCAAATCTATGACTTCAGAACCAGTAAGATCTATCAGTCGTGTTTCTTTTGTCTTGCTGGAAAATAAGTATAATAATTATACATAAAATATATACATTTAAAAAAAATATACTACAACATGACATCTTACAAACGGACTGGGATGAATACAAGTATCAGTGGCGGTTTCAGAAAATAATTTCGCTGTTGGATCCTAAAGAATCCTTGGATTCTTAATGTGAATATATAATAATAATTTTTAAAAATGTTATTTAAATCATAAAATTCTGGGATCCGCCCTAGATCTGCCACTGAGTCAGACCTATCAACCTCTAATCACTGAAAACCTGGATGATGAAACCCCGAAACCTGGATTTTTTTCATATATTCAAACATAATCAATTGCTAAGCAAAATAAATTGGTCGTTCTTTTGTGTAGAAAGCAATAAAAGTACAGTACGAGTTCAATTACAAAACATTTAATGTTCTTTGTTATATTAACCTTTAAAAACATACTTGATTGGATTCAAATCAAGTGATTATGCTGTCTGTTTTGTACAAACTGCTTTCCTCCATATCACGATGTTAACATAGTGAGAATTTGAATTATCTTTCCTGATTTGTTTTATAGCACCTGAGTAAAGTTTCTCAAAGCATGGAACTATTAATATCAGATAAGTTAGTTCTATTGTGCATAGTAATAATATATTATAAAGGATGTCTCTACAGTGAATATCTGTACCTCTCTTGGACAGAACATGGAGGCCAGTTTCACCATTCATATTTTGTACAAACTACAAGAGATGTTTATGAGAACATACAGGTTAGAGATTATCATCTATAACAATCTACTTGTCAAAGTGAAAATAATCGAAATAAAAAATAGAGTCCATTTTGAATAATGTTTGTAATATGACCAGAATGTGTTATTTCATTTAATGATTTTTTACTGAACAGAACTGAATAATTTTTCATACAATTAGTGTCTCAAATCGTAAACGACTTTGCGAGACTAAAATAACAAAATTCAATACAACCCCCTCATCCCCTCATTGATCTCACCTTTTAGAAGGTTCCTCTATGTCATGTAACACCACCACTGAATCTTCTTCACTGTCCTCACTGTTATCAAGATCTCTTTCTGAAATTCAACAAAACAGTATTGTTAATAAACAGCACCATGAGAAATAAATACGATGTTTCATGTATTTATCCAAATAATTGTTAAATTTAATACAAAGGTTTCACACACAGGCTAAAACATTCAGATTTTATGAATTTTGCTTTTAATTTCAAATAATAATATCCAATTACATTATGAAAAAAAATCAAGAATTATACGACGGCTATATAAACTCAATATAATTAATTTACCCAGAACACTAAATCTGTTTTAAAAAAGCAATATGTGTTAATAAATACAGTCAAACCTGCTTTCATTGCCACCTATCTATGATGGCCACTCTTGAGGTGCCCCTAATGCATTTTACCATATATTTTACCTTTATATGACAACCACCTGCTCAATGCAGCCACCGGCCACAATTTGTTAATGAAAAGGCAAATATGAACTTGCTATCGTGGCCACATTTTTTTTCTTTCTGCAAATTATCAAGAAATGTCGGCAATCATAAATAAAAAGGTCAGATATTTTTCGATGTTTTATTCCATATTAGCTTTGATGAACAGTGGCCCTTTAATCTTCATATAAAGGTTGTCAGTCACCTTGCTAGAGCTTACGTAAGAGTAATTAGCCGCAATCATTGATCCCGTATAATGAGTAGTGCATGCTTGTGTTCATTAATTAACAAGTGTTTTATGTCTGGATTAATGTTGCCATATGTAATTGAACAAAATATAAGAAATATGTAATACATCCTATCAGGTCACCATATAACCATCAAACATAAAAAATATTACATAGTAATTGAAAGAAGTATAAAAAATAAAATCACCTTTTTTTGCCATGGTTAAGAATTTTTCCACTTTCTGTGTTATTTTCAATTTAGATTTGTGTTGCTGCACTCCACCACCATCAGCTACATCAACTTCTTGCTGGAGTTCCTTCTCCATATCTTCATCAACATCCCAGCTGCTTGGACCTCCTTCTCCGATTACCGCAAGACCCTTTCCCTAGACACAGAAATTAGCCGAGTTATGCTTACCTTCAAAATTAAATATTAGGCATAACTCTAAAACCATTTATGCAACAAGATGCAAAAAAATCTCAAATGACGACTGATACAAAATACTCTGCTTTAACTCAAATGGTGGCATGTCCGCCTGTGAAGCTATTGGTCGTCGGATCTATCCTCAGTGGACCCATTTGCACTTATTGGACTATTGACTTGACGTAATTTTGAGATTTGCCCACATCCATTTTGGTTCACGGAAGCTCGCCACGGGCCCAATGTTTTTAGACAAGGGCAATGGGCTATTTTCTGTATCAACAAGTGGTCCACAACTGGTTTATCAAAGGCTGTGGTATGTGTTGTCCTCTCTGTGAGACTGCATAAAAAGATCACTTGCTGCTTATCAGAAAGAGTAACCTATGTGGCACAGTGTGTTTTCTCTAAATCAATATGTTAGAATGACCATATGATTGATGTCCAATAGCCAATGATAAGATTAAAATCAATGTGCTCTAGAAGTGTCGTTAAATAAAACAAAATTAACTTTTACTCTGCTTTAAATTATAGTCAAAATTCTAAATGTTGCCATCATGGCGTTTGTTTGTTTTTTAACATTGTTATCCATTACATACAAAATTTGTCACTAAAGCTCTTCACAAATACAAATTATACAAACTTGAAATGAAATTAAACCTCATTTAATAACTTACGATTAGTATCTATGTAAAATAATCTCACCAAAACAGAAACCTTCACACTATCCTCCGATCTGTAAATAAAACAAAAATAAATGAGTACACACAATCAATGTTATAATAATTATCATGTAGGTTATCACTGGTTCTTCAAAATGTCCGTCTTTTTAGTATAGGTAGCCATTTTGACAAATACAATCTTTTTTATATGTTTTATATACTGGTTCTTCAAAATGTCTGTCTGAAACATCAGTTTTAGTATAGGTAGCCATTTTGACAAATACAATCTTTTTTATATGTTTTATATACTGGTTCGTCAAAATGTCCGTCTGAAAAATCTGTTTTAGTATAGGTAGCCATTTTGACAAATACAATCTTTTTTATATGTTTTATATACTGGTTCGTCAAAATGTCTGTCTGAAACATCAGTTTTAGTATAGGTAGCCATTTTGACAAATACAATCTTTTCTATATGTTTTATATACTGGTTCTTCAAAATGTCTGTCTGAAACATCAGTTTTAGTATAGGTAGCCATCTTGACACATATAATCTTTTCTATATGTTTTTAATTAAAACTTTCAAATAAGTAAACTCACCCATTCTCTATGTTGGAAGTCTCCATGTTTTCTTCCTCACTTTCAACCGTGTCCCCATTTTCCATGTGAACATCCTGCACTTCTCGTCGATTAACATTGATCTTACACGTATCTGCTGATTCAGCAAACCCACATTTACCTCCCGACTGTCTACAAATAAAAACATCTTACTGTAAAAAATTTCGTGCTATTCATGCAAACATATTTAGTGCGAAATTAAGAGCCCATGAAAAATTAAAACTGACTAAACTTGTGGTCTGACTTTCAACTTTTTCAAGTTTTTGATACGATCAATCAACAGTCACACTTCAATGCGTAGATAACGACATCTTGTGAAAAAATTAAATAAAACATCACATAATGCACTTTTATGTTCTTGTTTAATGTTGAGTGTGTTATAACTTAGGTTTTATAATTTTTTAAAACTAAATTACTTGTTATATTTTAAGTTGAATTGTAAACATGTGCTTTGGCCGCTATCTTTGTTTAATTCATTATCTGAATCCAGTGATTACTAATTACTGTGACCGCTGAAATTTTAGTTTCACTGTACACACAGAATGTGTGGCTGGAACGACAGGCAAGGATTAAACATACTGGACTAATTAAACTGATATTTTACTTTTCTAATACATGAATAATAATTTTAAAACAATATTAAATGTTTATTCCTCTCTTTCTAGAATAATACACCACCCATGTCACATAATGGACGACACTATTAAATGGTGTATGCCATTTGCGTTTTGACATGTTCACCAAAAATTACACCCCTTGAAAATAAAGTATTTTACAGTATGTCGAAATATAAGACAGAGCAGTAATTTAATGTCTTAGAAAAAAGTAATACTTTGTGAGGACTCCTTAATTTGAGAAGAACCTGACTGCTTCAGTCAGATACTAACTTAAAGGTAGAATTAAGGAAAAGGATAGATTCAACTGGGAGTTCAAGGGACCACCTGCCCCCATTTTTGGTCAATATTAAAAAAAACTAGAATATAAGAGTGGAATAGGAAAAACAACAGTTTCTTTTTTTCTTTCTTTAGTTAAATCCTGGATCTTCCCTGCAAATATATTTATAAGAGGTTTTATGAAAACTAAAGTTTTAACAATAAGTTCTGTCAGCTCTCTAGATGAAACCATTTACCTCTCTTTCCGGTCATTTGCCAAAGCAGTTTGTATGAGCTCTGTTATTTCTGTAACCTTCACAACGGCAATATTGGAGCATCTCAAAACCTAGAAACACAAACCACTTGTATACATTTCAGATAGGGTATACATTTCAGATAGTGTATACATTTCAGATAGTGTATACATTTCAGATAGGGTATACATTTCAGATAGTGTATACATTTCAGATAGTGTATACATTTCAGATAGGGTAT
>JAULBS010152108.1:0-26687 GCA_032355785.1 Symmetromphalus regularis
CAAAATGTAAAGAAAAGTATTCACATGTTTTCACAGAAACATAGTCTTATAGTGTCAAAATGTCACGTCCGTCACAATAAATTACCATGAAATGCCCCATTTGCAAATAGCGTTGTCTAATTGTTAGGCGTAGCAATCTGCATAATTGGTTGTAAAAGTGCGTGTTTGCTTCCGATGAAAGTCTTTCGGAAATATTTTCGCCAAACTATAAATTCTTTTGCAAATAACAGTGTTATATATATATATATTATATATTAATGAGCTTCTGTGGTCCAGTGGTAAAATGTCAGACTCTCAAGCAGATGACAGTGGTTCAAAACCCATTCGAGGCTGGCTCACACTTGACTATGTGTCAAAATAACCAAATGTTTGACATCCAATATTCAATTATTAATAAATCACTGTGCTTTAAATCACAATTTTTTTTATATGTTCATTTTTATATACAATAGTACATACCTTGTATAATGATATGCAGGCCATGATGAATTACATTATTTTATGATCAAGTTCCAGTGCTGCCCATTTGGAAATAGCAAATAGCTGTATAGGTTAAAGTAAAAAAGAAAAAAAAAAGAAATTTGATTTCATAGTTAAATAGGAACAATTTACAATGAAGGAACAGACAACTGTTACTGATGAATATGAAACAAGAAACTCTCTCCTTGTAAATAATGTCATAAATTTAGCACAAACTAAAAATGGGTTACATAAATTAAGGATACTCAAACCACATGTCAGAGAAATTATCATTCTCTCAAATTTGGCAAACCTGGTAATACATGTTTAAATCATGAGGTTATATAACAGTATCACTTTCCATATAACAGCCCTCAAAATACATGGTTAAGCTTATATTTAAATTCCAAGATGACACAAATATACCAAACATTTTCTTCAACAATATTTGATTATCTGCATATACATGTATGTCTCATATATGTAAAATTTGGTTTAGTGTTAGGTTTGTTGTCTTCTATGTCAAGCTTACATAGTTATAAAAATTAACCAACAGAAAGAGCATACAGTTATACATTTAATGATATTTGCAAACAATAACTAAAAAAAAATTTCAGTTTTATTCTTTCTTTAGAATTTTTCTCTAATTTAAAGGAAATAAGTGAAGAACCAACTTATAATTTCAAATATTTTATAAATACAATCACCTTAATCCACCTAACTGCAGATCAGTTACACACAAGTATAATCCAGTTAAATTGATCACTCAAATTGTACAAATACAATTATAAAACAGAGACACTGTTGTCTGTTGACCATGCAACAGCAGTTTCTAAATAGTGACTGACAGAAATGACCATAGACAAACATTTGCCATTTTCCGTTCCAACAAGTGGTCCATAACTGGTTCATCAAAGGCTGTGGTATATGCTGTCCTGTCTGTGGGAAAGTGCATATAAAATATCCATTGCTGTTTATCAGAAAGAGTAACCTATGTGGCAGAAGCAGGTTTCCTCTAAAGAAATATGTTAGAATAACCATATGTTTGATGTCCAAAAGCCGATAAGATAAAAATAATGTGCTCTAGAGGCGTTGTTAAATAAACTAAACTTTATTTTACCATTGACAAACTACATGTAGATGTATCATTTGAGAACCTAATCTTTGTTCAGCAGGTTCAAATAAGGACATCAGCACAGCTCCTTGGTGACATTTTCAGAGATAAAACTTACACTGAAATATTAATGGAGACCCACACACAAAAGCAGTGTAATTTCCTGATATTTTAAATAATTTTCTAAGTTGTTACCTCATCTAGGCAGGTAGAATAAAGGACTAGATAAATGATTTTTTACAAATTAGATAATAGTTTAATACAAACACTGGTTGTGAATCCTTCATGACAGTATATGCAATTTTTCAATATTTGGAATTATTTTCTAGCCAAGGTAAAAAAAGGTCTCAATTAAGAATTGTTTTTGAAAATTAGAAATCAGATTACTGCAGAATCATTTGTGAAAGTGTGTGCAAATTTAATTTGAGTCTGAGTTAAGGAAATAGTCTGAATAAAAGAAATTGTCTGAATTAAAGAAATACATAGGCCCTCTACTTACCAGAATTTAAAGTTTGCACTTGAGACCCATGCTCCTCCCTCTGATCCTGCATAAGCTCATAAAATTTTAGAATGTATTCTAGATAAACTTCATTAGACATGAAGTCAACACTTTAATGTTTTGTAATCTAAGGGTCTCCCGATTGACATCCCTGATTGCTATATTATGTACTAATATGGAAAAAACTATTTAAATATTCTCTGTCACAATTTCACAGCACCTGAAATTTGTGAATAGACACTAAATAAAAATGCCAACCCAATTTATCCCATTCGGTTAATATATATATATATATATATATATATATATATATATATATACAAACAGCAAAAGGAACAAGGGAGAATGAACAAAGGCAGTGGATGCGGAATTCATCAAGTTCCATATTTTAACATTGTACAGTGTATGGGGTTAAACTGTTTAAATGAAGGTTTGTATGACTGTACTTGATATTTTTAACATTCAAATTACTAGTGTTGATTTCTTGAACTTGATGACAAGGTGTTTGCTAACAAATGTAAAATGCTGCTTGCTGAGTTTGCTGTCACAGTGTCGTCACATGAATACAAATAACAGAGAGGCTTGTGTCACAAAGTTACTTTCTGGCCAGTTGGCTCCAGAGGAGATTATTTGTCGTGGGAAAAAAAAGTGAAAGTTTTAATTTAGACTTGCTTCAACTTTGTGTTGTGAGGTTAATAAAACATAGGAGTGAAGTTAACTGTTTCTTTATCTTCTCTTTGTTAAGCATATTTATCTTCCCAATTTGATATTTATTTCAAAGTTTACATGTACTCATTACTGAATCAAGTTGATGGCATAAGCAAATAGAAGCCGAAGGCATTTATTGTTTTGATTTATGTTCATTTGTTTGAAATATGCCAGTTAAAGAATGTACTTACGTGTGTATGTTTTCTATTCTATATGTATATAATTATTTTAAAATTAAAGAGAATGATATTCTGATATTCTCAATACAATTAACTTGATCATTTAGAGTTCATTAACATATCTTGACTTGGACATCAGTCTCTCAAGATGATGACAGTGTTTCAAAACCTGTTGGAGGAGGCTGGCTCACACTTGACTATGTGTAAAAATAATCAAATGTTTGACATCTAATAGCTGATGATTAATAAATCAATGTGCTCTTGTTAAAAAAGACAAAACATAAAAACTTTTCTTGATATTTTCCTCTTCACATACATTTTCAGACCTCCACACCCTACCCCAGTTTGTATGCTTAAAATGTTAATTTTGGGAGGAATTTCAATAGACATTTTAATGATTGGCATAAATTCATATTCTGGCCACCCCTTGCACTAGCATCTATTGTTAGTACAAATAGAATGACACTCTAAAATTGGACTGCAAATTACATGTTGAAAAACATCATCCAGGTCAAATTGCTATCTTGTTGCTGTATGCCAATAACCTAATTTTCTGTCTATGATATACCCAGATTAAGAAGAAAAAAAACATTTTAAATTATGGGGGAATTAGGGCAAATTTCAATGAAGACATTCAAGATGGTGGTTTCTATGGAAAAAGTTTACTGAGAATGATTCATTTTTTTTTTTTTGTAACCTTCACCTAGGTTTTTTTCTTTGGTCAGTAAAATGCAATTTTTCTTTCGGAATTCATGCATGTAGTATGTCTGTTATATGGTTTCAGGGGTGTATTAAATTTCAATTGGAAGACAGACTTCATATTTTATTTGGTATTTATTCAGGCTTCAAGATGTTTCCGAATTTTTAAGTATTTCTATAATTTCTTATTTCTATTGAACAACCATTTTATCTGCATGTTTTATTGTTTCATCTGCTGGTCCTTACCCTGACATTGTTATTTCTTTCTGAGGCAATATTAAATAAAACATCAAAATGTTAACCCTTTAACAGGTTTTTGTTGCAGAAACCAATAATTCTATGAATTTGCTTGTTTTAAATTCTCCTTGAACTCCTTGACTTTGACATTCGTAAAATATTTCATTCTCTGTGTTGTGTCTTTTTTTTAACAAACTAGTATTGTTTCCACCAGCAATCCCATGTAAGTGTAACATTGCACACAATGTTTACTTGTCAGTTATTATGTTATTGATAAAAATTATAACAATTCACTCATTGCTTGCATTTCTGCTGATCATAAAAAAACTTCATTGTCAAGTTAATGGTACAATAAGTATTCATTGTTCGTTGTATTAATATTTGGCATGTTAGTGTAATTAGGTTGTACAAAGACAGGTTTTAATAAAAATTTAATGAATATTGCAATTTCATATTTCGATATCATTTATTCTTTTGAAACAATGGGGCTACAATGGAAAGGATCTTTTTTTTTAAATTCTGTTTCTACGTGTTTATGACATTATATGATTTCAGACAATTTAGTGATTTTGAAGTACATGTAATAAATGTTCTCTTCTGAGACATCAAAGAGTTATAATAATACGTACAACAATACACAGATAAACAACAAATACATTAATTATTTATTCATTCATTCATTTATAAACCCTTCAAGGCAAGAAATCCCAAATTTTCTTTTTTGTGGGGTATTAAATAAACATTATGATTTATTATTATTTATTTATTCATTCTGTTTCAAACTTGAATTCAGGCTTCAAGTTGTTTCAGAATTTTTATTAAATGTACCTAGTTACCTCATGACTACATCACAACATTTCAGCACCTGCATTATGTTCTGCATATTTTATTATGTTGTATAATTTGGATATTTCATAACTGAAATAAATAAATGTTTCAATTCTATGTTGGCTATGAATTCTGATGGTTGATAATTTAAAAAAAAAGCATACTGCATAATATATTTATATTTTTACAAAGTCAGTACAAAGGAAAGAATTGTTTGTTTAATGACACCCTAGCACATTGTTTTTTCGGCTGGTGTTAGGTTTCTAACATACAGTATTCTTTGATTCATGGTTTTTAGAGGAAACCTGCTTCTGTCTCATAAGCTACTCTTTCCAGATAACAGCAAGGAATCTTTTATATCCACTTTCCCACAGGGCAGCACATACTATTGTCTTTGATAAACCAGTTGTGGATGACTGGTTGGCAGTACAAATAATTATTAAAATATAACTATTAGTGTATGGTATTAAAAGTTATTACCAGAAATTTAAAATGGGTAGTAAAACTGAGACAGTTTCTGTTCAACATGCATATCTTTAAAAAAAAAAAGAAATTTATTTAATATCCCCCCCATAAAGGAAAATTAAAAAGGAGTAAAAGGTGGTAGTTGCACGAAGACAACATGTCTATTAAATGATAATTTGTTGTATTAATATATTACTCACTATATATTATCACTTTATGTAACAGTGTTATTGATTTTATTAAATGTACCTGTTTACCTCATGACTGCATCACAGCATTTCAGCACCTGCTTAATGTTCTGCATATTTTATTATGTAGTGTAGTTTGGATATTTCATAACTGGATCTAACAGCCTGTTTATAGTTTGATGAAGTATGAACTTTAAAGGTATTTATTATGACACATGGCAGTACTTTTATGTTGTAATTTTTAGGGATATGGGATACCCATGTTGGCTGAAGGCAAAGTCACAATTGCCAAGGCTGTTTTGATTTGCTGTGTGCTAATATGGGTATCCCATATACTGATTAAAAATTTTTGATTCACAAATAGATTTTATCTAACTGACAGAGTGATTGAAACAATGTGGGAATGAACAAACCATTCTATAAAACCATTCTTGGGATATTGGCAGTCTCCCTATAGATGGTCAAGGAAGGATGAAATTATATTGTGTTGTCAAATTGGTCATACCTGTTTGACTTGTATTTTTATTTTGAAAGAGGACAATCTACCTCAGTGTGAGCGCTGTCAGTGTGTATTGATAGTGCTTCAAATTTTTGTAATTTTTCTTACCTTCAGCCTGTTTAGAGATGGTGTATTTGCAAGTGATGGAATCAATTAAATTCCACTCACAACTCATTAAGTTTTTAAAAGAAGTTTTAATATTGAATTTGTTTCACTTTTATTTGCCATAATCTTCATTGTTGTTTTGTTTAGTATCATATTGTATATACCTTACCACTGATTTGTGTATATATTTAAAAAAAAAAAGTTGAAATGACCACACTATGACTCAAAATAGCCAATATTTATTTTCTTGCTGGAGGAGTCACTCATTAAATATTAAATAAAGGTACACTAAATATCTCTTTAAAATTAGTGATATTATTTATAGATAACAGATTTTTATATTTAATGTTAAATGTTTATCTTTTCAGACTTTAATCTGGTCAAGTGTGAAATCTAGTCAAATACAAAAGGGGATGTTTGAAGACGACACATTATAAATGCAGTAAGTCTGTAATTTGTTTCTTGATTTAAAATGAATTCATTCTTTGCATTACGACAAGTGGCACACAAAAAGCTACCAAAATTTGAAAATAGACATATGTGCATGCTACAAACAACACCATTTTCAACATGACTACCTGCACAAATGACTTGCATAGCTTTAAACCCAGAAGCTTGATAACATGTTAGATGAACATTTCTCATTGATCATGTTCTTAATTAAGACTGATTTAAAAAAAAGAATGATTAAATTGCATTAAATATTTAACTGACCTCAGTTTCACAGTGGTTAGGCTCTTAGATTCGCAGCTGGTAGGTACTGGATCAAATCTCAGTTGACACTTGCGATTTTGTAATAAGTCTATGCACACTTTCTCTTACTTGTTTTATGATTTTAGTGCTTGTCTGACAGTAACCTGATAAAAATAATACTGATAACACAGGTTTTTCAAGTGCAGTATCTGTTCTCTGTAAAATTTGGGCAACTCAAAAATTACATGGGCGACTCAAAAGTAATGACTCGCCCAAATAGCAAATCATAAAAAGTCCCAAGTGCACACACTGTTATTATGACATTTTACTACTGGTTACAGTAAGCATCCACCTGTTTTTAGAGGTCATTTCTTGTTACTCCCAATGGTATCTGATTAATAAAGGTTTAACTGTTGTGGTTTCATCTCATACTGAAACTATGAACTTGATTTTATCTCTTGGTCGTAAAAATCTTGTCTCAATAAGCTCTAAAGATCCACTTGTATCGCATTCTAAATACCAAAGTATGAAAACAATGAGGCTGAGTCCACTTGTTGTCTGTGCATTTTGATGATGACAGTTACTAATCCCATACTTTTCCCCCGCCATCATTTGTGCCTGGTTATTTTGGATTGAAGGTCTGAGGAATTAGTCAGATGTCGATATTAATGTTTGCTTTATGACATACTTTTTGTCAGAAAAGCAGCTGCTGCTTATATTAAATTACAAATAGTCTATTGATTTTCTTAACTCTGATGTTTGTGAAATATAACAGTTGTGATCTTATTTTTGCTAAAGAGGCACAACCTCCTTTATCTTTAGCAAAATGGCAATTATACCATTAGAATATTACTTACTACCTTTCAGTTTATTCTGTTGAACATGATTGTATAGGTTTCAACTTTCACAGGTTTGAGTATAATGTAATAAAAGAAAAAGTTCTTTGCTTCTGGTTTCCCAACCCAGGCTAGCTTCTTGCTTCCAACAGTAAACAGTTTTAGACCATCTTTCTTTGTTTAATACATATCTAAGTATTAAAATTACATTTCCAAAAAATAAAATATTTTCAAAAATAATTATCTTAAATTGATTTTTTTTTCTGTAAATATTGGCCCCAAGGTTGTTAATTTTCTGTGCATACACGTTTCTGATTTTTTGGTTGTTATTTGGATGGTTTTAGACAATTACTTTTTTTTTTTTTTTTTCTAGCTACATGTATGCTCAAATTTGTATGCTCAATACATTCTGCTTTAGATTTTTGTAAATTGTTCCTACTGGTATCATTGTATTAGCTCAAATCTGCAAGAAAATTTTAAAGAAAAGAAAAGAGTGTTCTCCATTTATTCACTCTTTTGTTTTGGAGCCTGGGAGGTAACAGGAACTTAACTATGTATTCTGTGGGGCCTAACACAAATGAGGTTTTTTCTTCTTCTTTTATTATGAATATTTTCTGTTGGCTGCAGTTAAACAGGTATTTTTGTGATTCACATTGATAGATGTGGTTTTCTTTCAATAGTCTAATGACACTGAAGTGGTTACTGTTTCAACTCATGCAATATATTGTGCCAAACAACAATAATTTTGACTTGAAAACATAGGTGAATTTATATATCTGTACATCTTATGATTATTGTTGTTTGGCTAACAATAAAGAACACTTTGAACAGTATTCTATTACAGTTAATTGCTGGACTCTTTATGTTGAGAATACATTTGACATCATTATTATCAAGTTAATATGTTCCAGTTCTATTCAACAAAACAAAAATGTATTTCTAATGTAAATATATGTATATTGTTAGTTATGCGATGAACTTTTGAAAGGTCAAAACATTTTTTATTTGTTTTGTTTTGTTAAACAACCACTAGAGTACAATAAAATGAGAATAAACCCAATCAGAGAATGAGTCCACTGAGGGAGTTTGATCCTGCGATCAAAGTTCCTGAGGCAGATGCTTTACCATTTAAGCAACCGATTGATCCTTCCCTAGCCACGGTGTGACCCTTCACACCTGTGACCCACTGAATTACTTTCCATTACAAGCAGATGTTCAACAACTGATATATTAAAGGCTGTGGTATGTCTTTGAAAAAATGCTTATAAATATATTTGTCTCTTTCTCTCATTTATTTGGTGACAGTGGGTTTCCTAAGTAGATATTGGTGTGCAAATACTATGTTTGATCTATCTGATTTAGTTGGATGTTGTTTACTTTATACAAAGATCATCTTGCGATAGCAATTTAGTTTAAATAATAAAAATTATAAAAATGCAATTGCAGATCAATTTTGCAACAGCTTTTTGTGATGGCACTGCTGATTGAATTTTGAGGGCTGCAATAAAAAATATAATGCAATCAAGTATTCTATTTTCTATGAAATGAATGTCAAGCACAAAGTTTAGGCATTCTGGCAGCTTTCACACCATCTCTTCTTCAATGTATTTAAACAATGATTATGTCATGACTTTAACCCCACCTTTATTGGTAATACTTTAATCCTCACACAAACAAAACAGTCAGACCTGGTCATACAGCCACCTCTAATAAGCTGTCACATGTATTAAACAGCCACCTATATTAAGAGATCACCTTTATTTTTTCCTACCTCAGCTAATTTAGACTAATATAACCTGTATTAAGCAGTCACATGTCTTATGCAGCCACTTTTGTTTCTACTAGTGGTGGCTGTTTAACACAGCCTTGACTATACATACATGTATATACTCAACCAAAAATGAAAGTATGCATGTAATCAATAGTAACTTATTTCATAAACCAGATAAAAGTCATGGCAGAAATTCTGGAATTAGATAACTACACCATATAGGAGGAGGTATGTGTGTGCATTCAGTGATGTCACAAGTTGAGTACGTGTTTGCTGCCAATTATGGTAAAATGGCACATTAAACAATATTTCAACCTTCATACTTTCTTTTTTGGTTGAGAATATTACTGGTATGTCTTATTACTTTTAAGAATGGGTGATTGGTTACGACTTGTAGCGTGAATGAAATTGGGAAAACATTAGACTTGTGGAGAAGAACTGTTCTGTATCTTTGTTGTGATACTTATATGATTGCGTGACTAACCTACATGTAACCTTCTAGTTGACCTACGTGTTTAATAACAATAGGGTACTTTAAACAATGTACCATCGGTTCTTTCTAGGTTTATCTATCACATTATTTTAACAGATGCTTTTGGACTGAGTCATCTTTTATCTGTCAGTTTTAAAATTATGTGAACTAACAAGTTAATATTGGGGTTTGGTGGTAATGATTACATTTTGTATATTCAAACCTTTATTTATTGGACTTGTAAAATATATATGTAATGTACTATGCATATAGTGATACTTGTTGTGGTAGACTAACATACTGTGCATATAGTGATACTTGTTGTGGTTGACTAAAGTTGTCATTATTAACAAAAATCTGCACAATGAAAAGGTATTTTAAAATTGGAAAATGGGATTTGGATAGGATACCTTCACGAGTGACTTTAGAAGACCAGCCTATAATGGGTGAGTTTTATCTGTTTTACTAATGCCACCCCTGCAATTAAGAAAATGTCCATGGCAAAATAAATGCTGTATGGAAATAGTGTCCATGGCAATTTTAGTGTAAAGTGTACATTGTTTTTAATAAGAAGAACAAATAAATCTTGGATTTTTTTTATCCATTGCCGATTGCTCCAAGCAATTTCAGGTTGTTTTTTTTGTGTTTGTTAGATTATTAACACAAATAAATTTACAAAACATTTAAAAATAAATTTGTTGTTTTTTAATGAATGTACATGTGTATAAGAAATAAAGGGTATGTTTAGATATACGGGCAGTTGTGTAAATAGCAGTAACAAAATACAGATGCAAAATTGAATTGTTCACTCTCAGCTCAATGCCTACCATTAATGGACACTAATCTTCATTCCTCACCATAAATGTGATTATGAATATGATATTTAACTTAAGTGAGCCATGGTGGTCCAGTGGTAGGATATGAACTCTCAAGATGAAGACTGTGATTCAAAACCCGTTGGAAGCCTACTTACACTTAACATCACATGAGTCAAAAAAAAATGTATATCCAGTAGTCAATTAGTTGTAAATCAGTGTGCTCTACAGGAGTTATTAAAAAGATATTTAACTTAAATTCTGTAGCTTTTATTAATTAATGTTCAAATATTTATGACACATACCTTTGATTACACATAGGCTATTCCTTATGATTAGCAGCAAAGAATCTGTCCAAATAGGTAAGACTGTCAGCTGATTATGTAACTCAAAGCTAACTCTTTTAAGTGCACACTCATGTACCAGGTTATGTGTTCAGCTTGCAGATGATTACATGAATGATGGAGTAGTTGTTTAGCTTGACCACGAACGAGGTATAAGCTACATATACATGTATGTGTGTGTTTCTACAGGGTGGACAATGCTGAGTATCATGAGTTTAATACTGTCAGTGACAGAGTTCACTGTGAGCAGGAACTGCTGGTACACAACTTATGACACAATGACAGAGTTTGTACATTAACTATTCTAAGTGTGGCAGTCATTAGTCACAGAATAGAATGTCATTAAATTATTAGTTTTGGCATATGTACCATTACAGAAATATTTCAGTTTATTTCAAATGGTTTCTAACCATTAAGAATTAAGTTCTGGTGTGAACAGAGCTGGCATTCTTCTGAGTATGACAGTCTTAAAACAGAAAAAAAGAAGTTTGATGCGTGAGCAGAATAGATCAAAATTTTCAATACTTAGTTGCCTGTGTGCGAAGAAGTTCCATGTTCTTCATGTCGAAGGTTTGTCATTTATCCTTAAAAGGAGCAGGATGTGCATGTAGCTCAAATGGTAATGTGTCTGCCTGTGAGCCGGTCGGTCATTAGATCGATCCTCCTCAGTGGACCCATTTGCAGTTAGCTCTGTTTTCCTTTCCAACCAGAGGTCCACAACTGGTTCATCAAAGGCCATGGTATGTGCTGTCCTGTCTGTAGGACTGTGCATATAAAAGACCCCTTGCTGCTTATGTGAAAGAGTAGCCTATGTGGCAGCAGCAGGTTTTCTTTAAAATAAATATGTCAGAGTGCCCATATGATTGATGTACAATAGCCGATGATAACAATAATCAATGTGGTCTAGAGATGTCATTAAATAAAACAAACTTTACTTTATTTATCCTTAAGAGGTTGACAATTGTAGACATTTTCCTCTTTGTACACAGTGTATTCAGGAAGAGGTTTTGTACAAATTTAAGTTGATCATTAATCTTTTTTTTTTCTCTAATCAAAATTTTAAGCTTACTAATTTTTGGTAGGGTGGGATGTGTGACGTCAGAAAATTGGTGCTGAGAATATGTTGACAATTACAAATGATACCTATTTAAATCTACTGATGAAATCTATAATTATTAATTGAGATTTCCCATAACTAAAAAATTTCTGTGTGCTTGTATGTTTGTAAAAGTTTGATTTAAAGATCTGTAGTTATTCCTGAATTATGTAAAAACATTTCCAGTCAACATTCGATTTAATAACTTTAAAAATGCAAATTTTCTCCCCTCTAATCTGCAGCAAGTGAGATTAGCTTTAGAAAATATCTTTTTGCACATCATTCTGTTGTTCACCTGCCATCTTGTAACTTGCCATTTCAGAATGCATTGTTTGAATTTTCAAGTGCACAAAGCATTTTGGCACGAACTTACAAGATGGCAAAGAACTCGCTCCACATGGTTTGAGTGGGTGAGATTTACTTTAAATTTGTTCCCATCACCTTTTTCATGGAACCAAAACATCGTTACTAAAGAGTTCCCGTGTGCCCTAGGCACGGAACCCAAAATGTGCTTCCCATAACATTTGAAATCCCATAGGTTGCTATTATTATCCAATTTGATATTTCTGTCAATATATGTAAGTGTGTATAAATGTTTTAATATGAAATCAATGTAACAGTTGTTTATAGTGGAGTTTTTTAATAGGAATGGTAGATAAAGAAAGAGAGATACAGATGGATTAAAATAATTTATCATTATTATGAGGTATTGTTTCAATAATTCAAAATCAAGGGAGAAAATGTTTTTGTGAGGGACAATGTTTACTGAGGGCCCTTAAGAAAAGATTTTACTACATGAGTTGGAATTGCATTATCTATATGTCACAAAACTGATCGATTCTATTTCTAGCAAGTTTGTGACGACAACAGCAAAACAAAGCTTTTGTACAGTCAGACCTTGTTTATCCAGAGTCCAGTAATCCGGAAACCTCACCTTTCAGACTGTCATTCAAGAAAACAAAAACTCCCATATTGTAAATGTATCCGTTAATCCAGAAATTCAGTTTCTGGAACCGGACAGTCATAATCCAAAACAGTTGTGTGATAAATAAAGGCAATTTGCTCCGTTTAACTGTACACCATTAATTCCTTTAATATCAAACAGAACAATTAATTAAGGTTTGGTGTATTATATTTCAGAAGGTGAAACATAAATAATATATTGAATTGAAAATTGTGTCATGCTCACACAACAAGACTTATGCCTGTTGGCTGATCCTAAAGTTAAAACGTTAATAAGCATTGTTTAAATCAACAGTGAGGTGTGTTAATACATTTTGTACTAAATAAAATGCTTATATTTGTGTTCATAATTTAAAAACAAATATTTTCAAGGGAGATTACTCCCAATGTTTCAGTAGTTTGGAAATTCGTTAATACTGACACTTTTCAGAAAAACAATGTATTTTGGATAAACGAGGTCTCACTATACCATTTAAAAGTACATAATATATTAAGCAACATGGTTTTGCCATTTTACTTCTTCGATGTTCCCACATAGCTTTATTGATGTGTTAATTTGACAAAGTATATACCATCAGAGTGACAGCAGGACATTATGGTTTTCATCTCTAATATATCAAATTAATCATTTAAAACTATGTCTTGATTTATTTAAACTAATTTGATCTTCCAGTTTTACTGATTAAAATGTTTAATCATGTTCCTATTAATTTATTTTTTACTAAAATTATATTAAATTTGCTATTAAGGCCAAAACAATATGTTTTCAGGAACATACATAAATACATGTATATAATTGGTATATTTATTTACAGTTGAGTTTTATATTTAAATCACTAAAGAATTTCTTGGCTAATTTAAGTTTAGTTAATAAACTAATGTCAGATTTAATTGCTCAGTTTGTGATGGTTTATGTGTTTTATTATTATTTTTAAACTTGT
Organism: Symmetromphalus regularis; assembly: GCA_032355785.1. Classification (NCBI taxonomy): domain Eukaryota; kingdom Metazoa; phylum Mollusca; class Gastropoda; order Neomphalida; family Neomphalidae; genus Symmetromphalus; species Symmetromphalus regularis. The sequence goes on from JAULBS010152108.1 coordinate 13,912, forward strand.
CTTATGGCATTATGACAGGTGGTTGCCAGGATGTTAAATTTGGTGGTCCTGATTATCTGGGCAAGGAATATTTCCAACCCTGGTATCTTATCCAAGGTTTTGTCACTTGTGTTGCTATATTTGGTAATATTCCACACCATTCTCCAAAGATAGTGTAATTTTTTTGTTTCCAATTTTATGGTAATGATTCCCTATCTGAATATTTAAAAAAAACACTTTTAAAAACTTTATTATAGGAACAGATGTATTATATGTATTATTATTTTGTTAATCTTCCATAGTTATTGTTTTTAAAGTGAAACTGAAAATTCCAAAGTTTTCATAGGCAATCAAATCAAATTTCAGAAACAATATCCTGTTTTATCTCCAATTTTGGGTACATTTTATTTGTTGTATCTACGTAGCATTTTATACATAAACAGGTAGATCTGGACAGAATCAGATACATTCTTGTTTCAAAGAAAAATGCCCCAAAAGCTGTTTAAATATGTTCTAGATGATGCTGTTGCAGAAGTCAGGTTTATTTGTTGTTTCTACAACCATGACATCTCGTGTGTGTCTCACAGTTAATTTGCACAACAGATTTGCAGGTTGGTGTTAGTTGAGGAGCGGACTGTGTACTCGTCCCAAGCCCGCATTGCCTTGCTTAGACAAGGTGACAAGAGATGCAATCAGCCCAATCCCAAGGCTCTGATTTTCTTTGGTTGCATTTGTTTGTAAACTAAGTTTGTGTGCATACCGCATCAGCCAACCATAAGGTCGATGATGTTGGACAACTACAGCAGATATCACCAAATCCATCTTGCTTTCATACAAGTTCAGATCTCATAATGGTAGTAAAGGACATTGTTTTCAGAAAATTGAGGTGAAGCCTTCTGAGCTGATATCAATAACTGGATCTAGCTATAAATGCATAGCAGGATTTTGGTCTTCGCTAGTGATGGTGAGAGATCGACTGATGTCATAACAGACGTGTTGTATTGATATTCATAAGTCTTATGTTGAACAGTCATGGTAATATTCCATTGAAATCTTCACTTGGATGCACTGCTAAAACAAGAATTGACTTTCTGCTGGTTTAGTTCTTAAAAGACAGGAACTGCTATTGCATTGCAGATATAAGTATTTTTTGGATACGTTTTATCAGATTTTGGATACGTTTTATCAGATTTTGTATACAGGTTAGAATTTAAGTGTAAGACTAAACCAAAATTATATATGCAATTTATTTAAAATTTTTGTCATTTCAAGTGTTTGCATTGTTTATTCTCTGCAGCTATATTATAAAACATTCTTCAATTTTCTTTTAAAAAGAAAACAAAAATAACAGATTTTAAATGTAGTGATTGAGGTTTATTTTACACTGGTGATTTATTTCTGTGCTTAAAAATAAATCTGAATTAAAAACTTTGACTTAAAGGTGCTTTATAAACATAATTTAGCCAACATTAATTCTTTTCTGTGAGTACTAAGATCTTCTTGAAGGAATTCTTTTGATTTAAGTGTTGCAAGTGCCAAGTGTCTTTTGATGGTTCAATGAGAACCTAGTTTTTACTGAAGACTTAAGTGGCAGTTTTGCTAATTGCTCCTGTGAATGCTGTAAGCTAAGAAGATTTAACAAGTGGTTGACGTTACTCCTCTGACATGCAGTTGTGAAGTTATATTTACTCAGAGCAACATTTATATGGTTTCGAAAATCAGCATTTCACTGAGAATTACAGCAGGTCTTTGTTGGATTATTTACGTAATTTATTCTGTTGCATATCACAGGTTTTGTAGCATCTGTATAATTATGGTTAATATATTTTGAAAGCTACAGTATATACATAAGGACAGTAGCTATAATTTGAAGTTACATGAAAAACTTTCCACATTTAGTGTGAAATACTGATTAACTGCATATTAAATTTCTTTCTGCAGTCTTGGAAATTGTCTTGGAAGATGTAAGGATTCTGTTTTTATGAATTACATTGAGTATAATTTAATTTGGTACTGAAAACTTTCAAAACAAAATATAAACATTGTGGACAATTTTTAATGCTAAAATAGTGACTAATAGAATTTGAAGAATAACCCATACATACGTGTTAGTCAATACCATTGATTTTGAAAAGCATATCTTCTGTGAGACAAAACAAAATACACGATGGTTTTGACAGATAGTATAAGTGAAAAGAAATGGCTGGAGGCACAGAGTAACAGAATGGTCAAGTGTTTTCCAGTAGAAATTGTTCCAAACAAGAAAAAGAAATCATACAAAAATCGCAACAAGAATACGTGGAATCTGGTGTTGAGTTGGTTGAAAGGAGTCCCTGCTAAAAAATGTCAGCCTAAGCAAGGTAAGAATGATATGCATGTATAGTTAAGCTACTCTAAACTGCATGACAGTGAATCCATAAAAGTTGATAATTTTACTTAATGTTATCTGGAGTAAACTGATCATGAGTTATATAGCACAACTGATTTTATAGGCAATTTGGTTGTCTATTAATGTTTTTTTTTAATTGCCTATTACATTCCATGTGGTAAATACTAAGTAAAGTATATTTTTAAATCCTCATTGATTTCCACTCACTGCCAATAGCAGTTGATAAAGAACCTAATCTATATTTCAGTCATCAATCACTAAAATAGAAAGAAACAAATGTTTGAGACCCCCAAAACATTGGTTAATCAGTGGCTGTTAGTATTTATAACACATGGTCTCCAGAGGAAACATGCTGTCACCTCATATACTAATTCCAATTGGCAGCAAGGGATTCTTTAAGTGCACTTCCTGACATACAGGACAACACATACCATGACCTTTATTGTATCAGTCATGAACCATTGGCTTTAGCAAGAAATAGCCCAATGGGTGTACAGTTAATAAAACCAGACATTAATGTCAGAACATAGGAGCTTAGGTTTAAAATACATCAAATTAAATTGTTTGGTGTTATTTAATCATTTGGTGGCCAGTGTTTTTCATATCATTGAATAAACAGAAGCTGAATTCACAGTGCACTGCTAGTCAGATTATGTAAGTCTGTTTGAATGGGAGGGTATTTATAATAACATTTTTTCTTTTCTCTTTCTGTTTTATTTTGTTTCAATGAAAGGCATTTTAACTTTAGTAAAGTCTGTGGAAGGTTTAAACTATTCCATTTTTATCCTCAAGATTTTTTCAAAAACTTCCACATTCAACTAGGAATTTATCTCAGCATCTTTTAAGGCAAACCCCTTCCTCAATCCTGAAAATAGCCATGTTCCTCTAGAAACAAACAGTTGATGTGACTTTACACCACCATCTTGAAGCATAGTCTTGATGTTGCTTGGACATGGTAACTACTTTATTACCATCCCATTCTATACCCTCAAATCCATTTGGACAAACACAAAACTGCGAAAATGTAAAGATTGTCATTTTACATGGATATGTGAAGTTCTATATATTGTAGCTAGCATGGTGATCTTATTTTCGTTCTAAGCAATTAATGGGCTCCTATTTTCCTGCTTTATTGTGTATTGGTTCATGTTGGTGCTGTCTGTCACTCTTTAAAATGGAGGTATGTTTTAAATTGAAGATGTCACAAGGAAAGTGAATCTTGATCTAACATGCAGAAGTGTATATTATGTACACATAAACCTGGGTTGGTTGTATTTATTTTCATGATTATCTCCATTGAAGATTCAAGCATGTTTTCCTGGGCACACAACTCTGCTTCTTGTGCTGTCTGATCAGGAATGAGGTTAATGTTAGTAGGATGAAACAAAACCAGTTGCTGCCACACTAATGCAGCTAATCTTATCTATATCAGCAAGGGATCTTTTATATGCACTATTCCACAGCCTTTAATAAATCAGTTTAGGACCACTGGTCAGTGTAAGTGGTATACACCTACCTGCTGAGCCTTGCGAAGCACTCCCACTGAGTTGGAGCCGATACTGAGATGCAATCCCAGTACAAAAAGTCTGATAGCTTAATTCTCTTTATCTAACATGCTACTCAGCATCAGTTGAATATGCAAGAGTTATAAAGGTGATAACCTGAAGTGCATGTTAATGTTTCTGATATATACTATATTAATTATATACTTTTAGTTAGTTAAATAGTAACACAATCATGAGAAGTCTTAGGATTAAATCCATTCAGTAAATAAGGTTCTAGATTTGTTTTTTTGGGGCAAGGTGGCATTAGAACTTGCAGTATGTGAGTAGTATTTCGAAAGCTATTATATGGTTTATACTGGGGTCATTTGATTTATTAAATTAATTTGATACCTTAATATAATAGTTGATGCTTAAATTTTTTACTAACTTTAATGATCATTAAGGAAAGTACCTTTCATTAATTAAACATACATATCTTTAGCACTATGTCTTATATTTGATAGTTCCTGGTTTATAAACAAAGCACATCTAAGAGATACATATTAGTATCTTTCAGCCAAACCCTTTTTATCTGTCCATAGTAGGTTAGTTGTATTTATTTTCATACTTGTGTCCAATTAAGGTTCAATCACACTGTCCTGGGCACACAACTCAGCTTCCTGTGCTGTCTGTCCAGGATAGAGGTTAGTATTAGTAGGAGAGGCGAAACCTACTGCCGCCACACTAATACGACTAATCTTACTAATAAGTAGCAAGGAATCTTTTATATGCACTATCCCACAGACAGAATAGCACATATCATGGTCTCTGATAAACCTGTTGTGGACCACAGGTCAGTGTAAGTGTTATACACCTACCCACTGAGCCTTGTGGAGTACTCACTCTGGATTGGAGATGACATTGAGATTAAAAATCCCATGCCTCGACTGAGATTTGATCCCAGTACCTACAAGCTGCAAGTCCAATAGCTTGACCACTGCACTCATGCTACAAAAGGGACTGGTTCATGTTCAGGCACTAATCTAGGCAGTGAAATGGGGCTTTTATTTGCCGGAAGTTCACTGAAGTCATTGACTTGTTAGCAGTAGTGAGAAGTCGAAGTCACGTAATATTTTTTCTCGAAATAAAGTGAAGAACAAATCCTAATAACTAACGTCTGACAAAGACACCAATTTGTTATGCCAACCAAAAGATCACTAACTAATCTTTGCACACCAACAAGTAACAAATCTCACATGACACATGTTTATTGTCCCCTGTCGATGACCGGCTATTTCTGGTAATGCGGAACAGACCATATCGATCTTTGCTCGATTACGTAATATGAACAAGAATTCCAGTTACTTTTCTAGAGATGCACTTAAAAATGTGTTACCTGTTGATTTAGTGCTAGTGTTCAAAGCCGTTGAAGATTGGTCTGCATGCATGCTTTTAATTTAGCTTTGCTAAAATACTGACACCGAAATGTAGTCAATTAATTTTCAATAGTTTCTAAGACAGTGGTTTTGATTGGTTGATTGTGAACCGTTGATTGTTACTGTCATGGCTATTCTTTTGGAAACCGGATGCTTTTGTGAGAAATAATTATGTTGTGATTCTGGCAAGTGCAAAGATTATGCAGTTTTGATTCACTTCAGGGTCTTGTCAGTAGTATATATTTTCAATGGCATATCTATTAAAGTTACATGGTTGTTGATTCTATTTATTTCATTATTAAATCTTAATTAAAAATAATTGTCTGGTGATTGTGGAAAACGTAACAAGAACATATTTTAGATTCTCATCATTCTGTGAGCAAAACAGGTAGACCATTAAAAATACATTTTGTTTTTGGTAGGTTCACTTCTCCCATTTTTATCAAACTTCTCCCATTTCTGATGGGAAGAGAGAAGTCACTTCTCCCACTTTTTCTATCCTAGATTAGTGCCTGATGTTTTGTTTTAGCATTTTTGATTCCAGAATGAGAATTTTCTAAATTTTGAAATAGCTGATTGGTTGGTTCATGTATATCATTACTGATGTCATGACATGAGTTAAAACAAAATAATTGAAATGCTCTGTGTTGGTAACAACATTTTTTGTTTTGATTACATCACCAGAGCACATTTAATTTATTAATTATTGGCTATTGGATGTTAGATATTTGGTAATCCTGAAAAATAGTCTTCAGAAAAAACCTGCAACATTTTTCCGTTAACAGTAATGGATCTTTTGTATGTACTTTCTTACAAACAGAACCGTACATATCACGGCCTTTGATAAACTTGTCATGGGACACTGGATGGTATTGGAAAACTGTTGGTAATAGTGCCTAACATAAACACGGACCAGACAGTTGTGGTGTATGCAATACAAAACAACCAAAGTCCTGTTGAATAAGCCTAGGGATATATAGCCTGAGTCGCTACAGTCAAACTCATCATAAATACAGCTCTCAGCCAGTAGTGAAAGTCCAGAAAATAACATATTCTGTATTCAGAAAATGCTCCAAACACGGATTTTTGCATGCTAGAAGACCTGAAATGTAAATAATAAGAGATTTGATGGTATAAACATACATTTTAGACGAGGTGTAGTTTTATTTTTAAAATGTTAAATGAATGAAATATTAATATTGCTTTCATTACACCACCTTGTACCTGTCTGCTTTATTTCATTATTAGGCTGGTTTTTGGACAAAAGGAAAACTGGAAAAAATAATTTAAAAACGGAACAATTGCTGATTATTTTTGGCCTTGAAATACATGCAAGACTATTTTCAACTTGTCATCGTTTTCTTTTAGCAAACAATTTAAAAAAAAATATTATAGTTTTTTTGACATACCAGCTCTATTTTAGGATGACATTTCACTTTCATATATTTGCTGCATTGCACATTGCCTTCATAATACAAAAATGCCTGTTATAAATTCTTGAATGTGTGCCAGTTAAATATTGTGCATGCTGATGAACTCTCTATGGCAGAAAATTCTAGGAGGTCATACCATGACTGAGGCCTGTCTCACTATGTCAACATGATATCATTCATTTACAATGTTATTTTAAATTATTGTACAGTAGAATCCTCTTAATTGCATAGGCATTTTACCCAAATATTTTATGCAGTTAACAGGTTTATTCTTTTATAAGAAACACCCATTTAAAATCTAATTACTCTTCTTGTACTATCTGGTATAAAATCAAAATACATTTATCAAACAGTGATTCCAAAAATCAGAAATATTCAATATAGTAGTGAATTCTTTGACTATGTAACCTGCTTTTGCTTTGTGGTCATTTTGTGATTATATGTTAAAAAAAAAAAAAATACTGCATTTTTTAATACAATTAACCAGATATAAAGAAAAATACATGCAATTAAAAGAAATTCTTTGTATATATTGGCAAACAAATGCTTCTGTGCAGTAGAATATTGTGTAAATAACAGAAACATGCTATTATCAGGAATGCAATAAAGTGGACTTGACTGTACTATGGTGTTTTTTTTGCGTTTTTTTAAATGGACTGCCTTGAATCTGATGACCTTACCTTTCTTAAACATTTTGAATTCTATTGTTCAGAAAGAAAGGAATGTTTTGTTAGCTTCAACTCAGCACATTGTTTATTCAGCAGCTATTAGATGTCAGACGTAGTGAATGTCAAACATGATCATTAGAATAAACCCACATAGGCTACTCTTTTCAAGTAGCAGCAAGGATCTTTTGTATGTATTTTTCTACACAGGACACCACATACAATGGCCTATTATATCACTTGTAATCACTGGCTGGAACAAGAAACAACTCAAATAGTAAATATATTTCAAATATCAAATAGAGAAAATGTATAATTACATACCAGTAAGTAGAGAAAAGTGGGATCACGTAAAAAAACATTGCATTATATAAATGAAAGTGGCCCTTTCCATGGACATTCCATGGCATGAAAATAATTTTAAAAAGTTTTAAAGTTTTCCACTTTCTGTAATGGAAAACAATGAACATAATAGAACGCTGCATTACGTAAGCTTGCGTATCACTACGTTCATTGACATAATGATAAGTAGATGGATACGTGGATTGTGCGTAACCAAAGAGGGCCACTTAAATAATGTATTCAGACGTAACGATGCAAATTTAACGGATGTTTACAGCAATTTACATTTCACAACGGATTTGTCGCAGCATAGACATACGCATCTGTACTGTTGTCTATGCAATGGCATACTTTCTACAACGTAAGACGACTTATTACAACATTTTGTCATTTACTTCAACATAATTGCCACTTTCCTCAACTGTTTGTAATGTTCTGTGGTGTACTATTACGAGTTGATGACGGTTTCTTGGCCTCACAGGGTACACAAGTACTCTTATGTAACTCAACACAATTTGCACTTAATACTAACAGAATCTTGCAGATTTGTACGTGGTCTCCACTTTTCTCAATTCTGCAGCAATACGCACGTTTTTTTCTGCCAGTGTGACTGGTACTTTAGTAAAAAAGCTGATTCTTTTGGATTTTTACATGCACTCCACTTTTCTCAATTCCGTAGCAATATGCACGTTTTTCTGCCAGTGTGACGGTAGCTTTACTGGTAGAATGTACAAATGAAGAGTACTTGTTTAGTAGGTAGTGTACATGCAGTTAATTCTGGTATAGTGAGCAAGTGTTTAATATATCATATGGAATACATCACACATAGATAAAACATTAAGTCATTTAGAAATAGAGGGAACATTACACATAATTCATTTTATTTGTTTTAATGGTGACTGTATGCTGTTAATTATATGAGTTATTGTGAAGTAGGAAAATTTTAGAAGCTGTTATTCAAAATTATTTTTATTTTCTGCATATCAAAGGAAGTGCTGGAAGTTTCAATGGTAGCGTGTGAAAATATCAGAACCTGGTTTGTTTTTGTTTTTTGTCTTAATATTCACAGATCCTGTTATATACAGCCTATCTGTCCCAGTTTATAGAAGTTGTATTTATCTGAAAATATCCTATGGCCCAGTTTCTCGTTGACGGTTCAGTCATGATCTATTGTTCAACTCATTCTTTTAACATGTGTGGACAAAGTTTGAACTAAGAATCGAGGTTGAACTGTCAATGAGAAATCGGCCCTAAGAGTCACATTTCACAGTGGTATCACATCCTTTATCATTTTGGTTGTCCAAGAATGTTTTACATTAGCTGTTGTGCACATTTATTTCCTCTTCAACACTTATTTCAACACTTGCTTCTCCATTATAGAGAATTAAAATAATAATAATATTGTTGTTTTTAAATTTTAGGTGTCATTTGCCAACATGTGTCCTTTTGTTCGGAGCTTCCACAAGATGGACGCCTCCTCAAATGTAAGTATAATAGTTCATAGTAAATGTTATTTACCTAACACCCCAACCACTGAGATATGCCTTGTTTATCAAAGACTATTATACATGTGCTTTTCTATTTAATGGAAAAATGTAGTTTCCTCTGAACACTGTGTCAGAATTATAAAATGTTTTGCATCCAATAGTTGATATTTAATAAATTAATGTACTCTAGTAGTTATTGTTTTATGGTATGGGATCTTCCATTTCTATGTGATAAATAATTATATTATTATTAATGTTGATACTGGTGTTTCGTAAATTGCTTTGACATTAAAGATTAACTATGTTGTCTGGTAGGCAGTTATGGTTGATTTTATTAAAACATTTTCATGGTAATTTCATGCTATCTGTATGTTAATGACAAGCTGCAATAGTTAAAGACCAGATTCTTCAAATACCTTGATCATTGATGATTCTTTTGACGTTTTATATCCAAAAATGGATGGATAGATAGAGAAAAGATAAATAAGGTATTTAATGCCCCCCACCACCAACACAAAAAACATGTTGGATACTGGAGGTCACATTGTGGTTAAATAATTATAAATAATGTGAAATGAATGATCCTCTGTGGTCCAGTGGTAGAACATCAGACTCTCAAACTTGATGGTGGTTCAAAACCTGTTGGAGGCTGGCTCACACTTGGCTACATATCAAAATGACCAAATGTTTGACATTCAATAGCTGATGATCAATAAATTAATGTTCTCTAGCGGTGTCATTAAATAAAACCAAAACCTGAAAATGAATCAATATATAAGGCCAATTTACAATAAATTAAAAAGATATGCAATATAACTTTATTATAAGAAATAAATATGAACTGTAAACAAAAATATCACTTAAAATGAGTTGTGGGTGGAACTGAAATAATCCCACCACACCCATAATTGCAAAAACATTTGTCCTGACAAGCTATAGGACACTGGTTATTTTACTGCTAAGTTACTGTATACAAAATCTCCACGTAAAAATGATGTACACATCTGTTGTTAAAGTAATTTATAGGTCACATACTTAACATTTCCACAGAGGTTGGATTATCATTTTAAGCAGCTTTACAAGTTGACTTGTTTGTTTGTTAGCATGAATCAAGGCAGGTAGATGGTGGTGGTGACTTTACATTGAAGAGTAAAACTTTGATGGTAGGTGACTTTATTTACTTACGGACAATTTGGCTTATTTAAAATATTCTTATTTTAACTTGATGCTCAGAATATCTTTTATGGGGATTGGGGATTAGCGTACGTGTAATCCTGTGATGGGACCCATCATCAGCAGGTCATCAGCAGCATCATGTCACTCCATGATCAGTATTATAGTCGGATGTTGGCCCATGATCATCTTATGATCAGCATGCCCCATAATCATCTTATGATCAGCCTGCCCCATAATGATCTTGTGGTCTGACTGCTCCATAATCATCTTGCCGGTCAAAACATCAAACCCCTACTGATTGACTTATTTTCTAATTGGGTTTTTCTCCCTGTTTTAATCAGTGCCACACGACTAGTATATCAAAGGCTTTGGTAAATGTATATGTTGTCTGTCTGTGGGAAAGTGCATATAAAAGATCCAATGCCACTAATGGAAAAATGTAGCAGGTTTCTTCTGATGACTGTCTAAATTAACAAATGTGTAACATCCAATAGCTAATGGGTAATAAATTAATTTGCTCTAGTGGTATCATTAAAGAAACAAAAAGCTTATCTTTTTCATAGCACTTTGACAAAATCAAAAAACCTATAAAGCAGTGAGTCCCCAAGAAACATTAGTAGCTGGTGTTCACGTAACAGCATATATTTTTTTTATTTCTTTGAACTTGATTAATTTTATAACAAATATTTTACATTATTTCTTTAGTATTTGTTTGTTTATTGTTTTCTCCCTCCACCCCAGTATTTTGTTTGTGCTTGTAATCTGACAGGTCTGCAACAGAATATTATATAAAAGTGATATTGGTTCTGCCTTCAGTATATAACTTTCCTGCTCTCCTTACACTGAAAGGTTGCATAATGTTTTGTTATGTGAGATGGCATGGTTGCATAACATGATATGCAAATACCATAAAAATATTTGGCTAGCAATCAATGTGTGATTAGCATAATTCAACAACTTCATTTAAGTGGCTGTATTAGGTGAGACCTTGTTCAGTCATAGGATCAAAGTTCCTTAGTGAACTCATTCTTTGATTGGGTTTATTCTTATCCTAACCAGTGCTCCATAACTGGTATATCAAAGCCCATGGCATGTTGTTTCTTGTCTATAGAAAAGTGTATAAGATAGATCCTTAGCTGTTACAAGCAAATTTTTTTTAGCAGGTTTCCTCTGAAGAACTACCAAATGTTTGACATCCATTTTAATAAATTAATGTGTTCTAGTTGTGCCCTTAAACAAAAACAATGACTCAGACTCAGTGGCTATATAGTTAATTTGTAGTCTTTCATTAGACAGTTTAATAATGTACCTTATCCTTTTTTTTTTTTTTTCTAAACATAATTACCTAGATGTAAATGTCAAAATTTCTTGTCTATAAATATTGAAATTTATTTACCCATCCATTATCCATAACAGAAAGAAAGAAATGTATTTGCGTAACACCCAAAAATGGGCAGAGCAAAATACATCAGTCACCATCAGCATACAATGTAGGTGACAAAAGCTATAATAATATTACATAAACAACAATGAATTGTCTATTTAAAATATTCATGAACTATTTAGACAAAACATTTAAAGTATAGCATCACCATCCATCCATCCATCCATCCATCCATCCATCCATCCATCCATCCATCCATCCATCCAACGTTGGTTGTTTAATATGTTCTAAATTTAGAATAATATGGAGGATAGGAAAAATATGTTTTAAATGATAGATAACAACAGGTCCTTTCGTTCTCATGTGCATAAATTTGGAATTTGATAGCTTATTGGAAATTTTATTCTTTTTATCAGGTCCAGTCAACAAATACAATTAAAAAATCACTCCTGCACTATAAGCAAAGCTGTGATTTGTTTCTCTTTAGTGGGGTCAAATTGTACTGATAACAGTATCATGTCTTTACTCGTCTTTATCTGCAGTCGTCTTAATGTCAAAGTAATTTTTATATAAAACAGACATATTCCTGTCTTTAGAAACCTGGTCTTTATAGTGAGGTTGTCTTTGTAATGAGATGGTCTTTAGGTGGGCATTCATTGTAATATTAAAATGTCTTTAAAGATTAGATATCTCTTTAGTAATGGTAGTTAAAGTTCTTATTTTTTAATGTTTATTTGATGTAAGTGTAGAAAATAAATAGAGATTACATAACAAGATCCCGTGTGATACCAAATATATTACAACGAGTGTGTTTTCCATCGTACATCACGAGCGAAAGCGAGTGATGTACGATTTAAAACACATGAGTTGTAATATATTCGGTATCATATGGGATCGAGTTTTGTAATCTATTTATTACACCGTGCTATAAAGTTTATATGCAGGACAATTACTTTCCTTTGCAACTCAAAACTCCGATAAAACAAAAGAGCGCAAGGATT
>JAULBS010152109.1:0-12082 GCA_032355785.1 Symmetromphalus regularis
TATAACGGTACAAAAAACATCAAAATCTAAAAAAATATATGGGTTACCTAGTTCTTGCACGCAGGTCTTCAGTTACGAAGATTCTTATAAACCAGTCCAATCACTTTAATTTATAATCGCATGTATAAGAAACTTCGTAATTGAAAAGATGCGTGCAATGACCCGGTAAGACATTTTTAACATTTTGACGTTTTTGGTACCGTTACGACCGGTAAACCACACTTGATTTATTAAAGCAAACACTACCTTCATAATGACACTCATATTAAACCAATATAAAAGTACAGTTTGGTTGAGACCAAGAATACGGTAACCCATATCGTTATTACTATAAGATACCTATATCATTATGTTTTCAATGTTTGTCATAACCCTGTAACCCATATCGTTATTACTATAAGATACCTATATCATTATGTTTTCAATGTTTGTCATAACCCGTTAACCCATACTGTTATTACTATAAGATACCTACATCATATTTTCAATGTTTGTCATAACCCGGTATCCCATACTGTTATTACTATAAGATAACTATATCGTTATGTTTCCAATGTTTGTCTAACTCGGTAACCCATATCGTTATTACTATAAGATACCTATGTCATTATATTTTCAATGTTTGTCATAACCCGGTTACCCATACCGTTATTACTATAAGATACCTATATAGTTATATTTTCAATGTTTGTCGTAACTCCGTAACCCATACTGTTATTACTATAAGATACCTATATCATTATGTTTTCAATGTTTGTCATAACCCGGTAACCATACCGTTATTACTATAAGATACCTATATCATTATATTTTCAATGTTTGTCATAACCCGTTAACCCATACTGTTATTACTATAAGATACCTATATCATTATGTTTTCAATGTTTGTCATAACACGTTAACCCAAACCGTTATTACTATAAGATACCTATATCATTATGTGTTCAGTGTTTGTCATAACCCGGTAACCCATACCGTTATTACTATAAGATACCTATATCATTATATTTTCAATATTTGTCATAACCCAGTAACCCATATCGTTATTACTATAAGATACCTATATCATTATATTATCAATGTTTGTCATAACCCGGTAACCCATATCGTTATTACTATAAGATACCTATATCATTATACTTTAAATGTTTGTCATAACCCGGTAACCCATATCGTTATTACTATAGGATACCTATATCATTATACTTTAAATGTTAGTCATAACCCGGTAACCCATATCGTTATTTCTATAGGATACCTATATCATTATATTTTAAATGTTTGTCATAACACGGTAACCCATATCGTTATTTCTAAAGGATACCTATATCATTATATTTTAAATGTTTGTCATAACACGGTAACCCATATCGTTATTTCTATAGGATACCTATATCATTATACTTTAAATGTTTGTCATAACCCGGTAACCCATATCGTTATTTCTGTAGGATACCTATATCATTATACTTTAAATGTTTGTTATAACCCGGTAACCCATCACAAAATACTTATTTTCTCAAAATGGCCGCGACGTGAGTTATCGGTTTCTTGTAAGCTGGTCATCAATTGTTGAAGGGAATTTTTTTCGTCATCTGATTGTTAGTAGCACATTCAAATGATTTTATGCGCCTTGGGAAATTTTCTCAATTTTGTTTTGTCGCCTTATCATTAATGCCACGATTCAAAATAGTTTCCTTGAGGAATGATGTTTTTAATTACTTTTTTTTTTACCCCATTTTTTATCACCTGATTACTGATGGCATAATTCAAACTAAGACATTTTCTAAATTGCTTTTGTCATCTTATCACTGGTAAGACAGTTGAAATGATTTTAGTTTTTTAAGAATATTTTTTTTAAATTGTATTTCATCATACGATGACTGGTAGTACAATTCAAACGATTATAATATTTATTATATCTTGACCCGCGGAGTGCATTTGAAATCCAGTAAAATTAACCTTTTTAACAGGAAGACATCCTTCCTTCATAATAATAATTATTATTATTATTATTATTATATTAATGTTTGCATTATTATGATTATGATTGTTATTATGATTATTTATTAATTTATTTATTTATTAATTTATTGTATTTCTTAATTTATTATTACTATCACTATTATTTTTAAAAAATTATACATCAATTTAAGTTATACAAACATTTCTTGTATTTAAAAAAAACCTTCAAATTTCTTCATCTTATAAAACGACTCTGTGGCTACAAGTGCTGAAGATCTCTTCTCAGTTATTTGGTCACGTGATTATTGATAGCGCAATTCAAATGATTCTATGAGCTGGAGAAAATCTTCTCGATAAAACAGATTTGTAAAAATATGTACTTTTCTTTATGTATTTCTTATTTTTTCTTATTTATTATTATTTTGTCACCCAATCATTTGTAGCCCAATTTAAACGATTGAACATTCATGTAGATGGTGGGGGTGTCTGCTTAATTTTTGCATGTGATCATTAACAAACATATTTAAACCGATTCTATGTCTGGAGTGTTAAGCCAAAAGCTAGCAAGTCACATTTTGGTCATCATAGAGTTAGTGCCAGTTTTGGAGTTACTATGTTTGGCCTCACCTTATAAAGCACACGAAGTTAACAAAATATGGCCTGATTGTCGAATTTTGTTATTGAAAAACAAAGCAAATAACAGATGAATTCTCTAATTCATCAATTTTTCATAATTTAACAAATATGACTTGCTAGGTTTTGCCTTAACACTCAAGATGCGCATTGGATGTATTTTGTCACCAGCTCATTGACAGTGCGATGTAAACGTCTACCAGCTCATTGACAGTGCGATGTAAACGGCTACCAGCTCATTGACAGTGCGATGTAAACGGATACCAGCTCATTGACAGTGCGATGTAAACGGCTACCAGCTCATTGACAGTGCGATGTAAACGGCTACCAGCTCATTGACAGTGCGATGTAAACGGCTACTAGCTCATTGACAGTGCGATGTAAACGGCTACGTGCTGACATCAGAAGAGAAAAGAAATTGCTTTTCTAATTTTTCACAGATCTTTGCGAAACTGATGAGACTAGCGGCTGAGAGACAGATCGCACATGGCCGATAGCGTGATGACGAAACGTGGTTTCCCGCAACTAATTTAATAGAAAGCCATGATCCATGCCAGAAAACTGAGCAATTACAACTAGGCTACAGGCTAAATGAAGTGTAAATATTTTACAAGCACGACTATTGGAAATCATCCCAAGATAAGCTCATATGCCTTTCAAAGGCATTATACCATGGCATGAAAGATTCAATTTGTACCGTTAACTATTCCTAACTAAATAGAAAGTGATATTGCGATAGTAGACTAGGAATAGAAATATTTAGAAAGACGAATTGGTCGTTTTTGATTAAAATAGAATGCAAGCCATGAGAAATTAAACGTACGGTTATCTGTAATTTAATATAAAGGTATATTAGACAGTGTTCAATCATTTAACATATTCTAGTAATAAAATCAGACAAATATAGCCAAACGCTTTTAAAAAAATTATATTATTTCTGAAATCAGAGTTCTCATTAGTTTTTATTTGACCACTTCAGCTATTTTAAGTTTCAGGTCAAACTCATTGTATTTGCGACTGTAGGTTTTCTGCTACGATCACATAGGCTACTCTTTTCAGTTAGTAGCACGGCTTCTTTTATATGCATTTTCTAACCAGTAGCATGCAGAGGTTTGGTGAGGCCCGAGGACAACTCTTTGATTGTATGCCACCAAAACTCAAGTATAGGGGCTAATTTTAATTTCGCTCTTTGTTTGGATGCCTCCCTCAAATGAATGCCCGGGGTTATCGCCCCCTCTGCCCCCTTTCGGCACACCACTGTCTCTAACAGACGGGACAGCACATGTCACAGCCTTTGTTTCATTTGAGCTACGTGGCGCTCCTTCTAGCGTGTTTTTATGTAACCTTAATGAGTTGGCATATTTACGCGGGAGAGCACATATAAAAACAAATCCCTTGCTGCTATTTGGCGGAAGCAGGTTTCCTCTAATTTTGACAACCATTTTGGTAACCATTATTTACCCGTTTAAATAGGACGCTGAAATAATGTATTACTAGAAGACATAGTTTGTACACTGTGTAATAAACCTGACATTGATGACGAGTTTCATTATCTCTTCATTTGACATTTTTTCCATAATTCTAGATCCAGTTTCTAGGCCCATATTATTACACTCGTACCTGTAAATTTAAAGTGATGGAAAATAAACGAATTAGTACGCTAAAGAAATTGGCATATTTTTAAATGTAATTATTAAAGTATTTAAGCATTCTTGATTTATATGTATGAATTGATTGATATACAAGTATATTTGTATTGTTATTAATATATTTATTATCAACCATCTTGTCATGTGTATATTACAATTAGTGTATGTGTATATTCCTCCTACACCGCCGAGTGTAAATAAATTCTTGTTTTCTTGTCTAAATACCGTGCGTCGTAAAATACCATATGTCTGACATCTAACAGCCACTGAATAAATAACATGCTGTGGTGTCGTTAAACAAACAATCCTTTCCTTGGTTCTTAACTTGTTTTAATGAGTATATTTGAAGCAGACAGTAGCAAAGAACCTGACTGGAAATATAGCATTATGCCAAAAATACAATCTGATATCTTGCTGTCTGGAAATATTGTGAAACTCTTGCAGAAAACGCAAGGATAAGATATCTATGTTTATAGCATTGATCCGATTGTGTTACGATACATTAAAGTTTGTTTTCTTTAACGATGCCTTTAGAGCACATTGATTTTTATCTTTTTATCCGCTATTGGTCGTCAAAACATATGGTCATACTGATATATTTCTTTGGAGGAAACCCGCAACAGCCACATAGGCTACTCCTTCTGACGAGCAGCAAGGGGTCTTTTATATACACTGTCCAACAGATAGGACAGCACATACCATGGCGTTTAATGATCCAGTTGAGGACTACCAGATGGAACGGAAAATAGCCCAACCTGTTGGCGCTGTGGTTAAGTTGTCTCTATACCGGTGTAGCAGTTAATTACAAACCCCCTGGAAATCACAAAACCCCCACATGTAATTTCCTAGGAAATCAACCTCCCTGAAAATCGCACCACCTAAACCTAACACTAACTCTAATCCTAACCATAACCCTAAACCTAACACTAACTCTAATCCTAACCATAACCATAACCATAACCCTAAACCTAACACTAACTCTAATCCTAACCATAACCCTAAACCTAACACTAACTCTAATCCTAACCATAACCCTCAACCTAACGCTAACCCTAACGTTGCCCAACTCTAACTCATGTATGGACATGGGGGTGGGAGGGGGTAGGGGGTGCGATTTCCTAAGAAATCACAAGTGTTACGTTTTGTAATTTACAGGTTGTGTGATTTCCTTCTACACCGGCTCCAACTCAGAGTGAGTGTTCTGCAAGACTCAGTGGCTAAATGCATGCCATTTGCACTGGTCAGTGGTCCACAACTAATAGCGCTTATAAAAGATACCTTGCTGCTAATCGGAAACAGTAACCTAGTGGCTGTAGCTGGTTTTCCTGTAAAGACCATGAGTCACAAATTCGTTCACAATTAAAGTATTTTCACAAAACTCGCTAAGTCCATAATGTTGATAAATGGAGATAACCACTAAAATCGGTTGCATTCGATTGGTTTTGGGGGTGGGTTTTTTTTTTAGCAACACTTGCTCGAGGCGTAAATTCAAAACGCTGTGCATTATGTTTAAGATAATGAAAGATTTAACTCCCGGTTTCATGATAGACAGTATTCCACAAACAGATGAACACAAAGTCTCTTGTAAACATGGCAAGGAATAATTTTTGTTCATATTTTATATTGCATAATAACCTTTTTTTACCCTATGCTAGAACCAGTTTACTTCAATTGTCCTTTATCCATTCGACAATAAAACTTTGGAATAACATGCAAACTGAAATCGGAAATTGTCAAACCATATTTTCATTTAATAAGGCAATAAAATCTAATGTCCCATGCGTTCCACCATATTATTCATTTGGCAAAGGAAGAGAAAATGTATTACACACCAAGCTAAGACATGGATCTAGTGATTTAAAAGAAGACTTATATTGCGTGGTACTTACCATCGATTCCTCGTGTAGCTGAGAAAATTATTTTGAAAATATTTTTCATTTTTTCTTTGAATGCATTTTATAGGAACAACAAAGACGCATTCTCTGGAATCACTGCACGGGTTTTAATCAATACATTTACAATTGATTTTAAACGGTAAAAGTGTTCTAAATGATGAAGATAATACAGAAATATTTTTTTCATGAACAAAAATATATAAATGATACAAAAGTTTTTCTTAATATGTAAATAGTGTAGTAATTTTCTTATACACGTTATCAAATTGTCATACCGTGTATTTTGTTTCTTTAAACAAACCCGCTGCCAATTTATGGAACATATGAATAACAGATGTTTCCCCTTTTTTCTTTCTTTCATTCATTCATTCTTTGTTTCTCTATTTCTTTCCCTCTTTCATAAATATTAATTTTTGTTCATATTTTATATTGCATAAATGTAACACTCCACTGTCGTCTATGATGTATATATTATGGAGAACGTCTAGTTAGTTGGAGAATTTGTGCCAAATCCATTTGTTTTTAAAAGCAATAAAATATGTTTCAATCAATGACTTTTGTACGTAAAGGTGACGGTAAACGGGTTGTCGGTTTAAGGTTGTATAGCTAAAGCTATTAGTGGATAACATATAAGTATTTTGTAGCTGAAGGATTACCAAAAATTACACTTTCTAAAAATGTTATTGCTCTGCCTGTTCCGATATTGTAGGATATTGTACAATATGTGTTATTATTTACAAATTATATTGAAATGCATACAAACATCTATGGTGTGCAACCTGAAACATAATGTTATACTGAAATTGCACATGACATCAGTTTAAACATTTTTTTTTTATGATTGACGTAACGTCATCACTGTACCTTGTTTCGCTGGCGCAGATAAATATAAAGGATTTTAAACGAGATATCATTTATTGTCAAATGTATGTCCCAGGGGTGTAATGTATAATAAATAAACTGAATTGAATTATCTTATAACGTTGTGGATGACAAAACTGTACTTTTTCTAGTTTTAGTGACGTTTATTTGTACTTTTACAAAAGTACCGGATTATAAGTGCCCACAGTGGTAATAAATAGAATATCAAACTAACCATTTATTATCAAATATATGTCTCTACTGAAATATTTTTCCTTTGTCACGAAATCTCGTGACAAAGAACAATTATTTCACTCGGTACATAAATTTGATAATAAATGGCAACTCGTTTAATATCCTCTGTAGTAAGATGTCATTGTAACGTTAATAGTCTTCAAGTTTTTATTCCAGGGATTTTTATGAATCAATAAGCAAATCAATTGTTAGCTGTAATAGGACTAAAATACGATGACAAATAGTTTTCTTTCAAATAAAAATAAAACAATCCATAATAGTCAGGTCCCAATTTTTAAAAAGTGCTTAGAATCGATGTACGGACATTTCTTTTTAGGATTTTGTCCATTATAGTATTCTAACCTAATTTGAGGGTGCTGAATCCGAAAAGTATCTTGGCAATTCGAAACATTACGTAAGGAACAAAATGGCCGCCTACGAAAATAGGTTGCGTCGAAAATATCATATAAAGCAAAGTAGAAAATGGCATATTGTTTGAGGACATGACGGTAGCGGATCCAAAGGGATGTCCAGTGGGTCCACCCCTCCTTTTCTCGTATTTTTTTAATTTTTAAAATATATTTTGCGAGTGGAAGGACGCGTAAATTAACCATTTTTTGCCAGTCCTATTCACCCATCACATTTGGACCCCCCTCCCCGCCTGCGTGACGTCACTTGACGTCTGATACTAATGTCAGTGAAGCAAATTTCTAAAAACATGCATAAACCATCAACATCAGTCACAACTATTAGCGGATCAGAGGATTCTAAACAAAATAATTCACAAATACCCACAGAGTATGCAATCCTCTTAAAGCGCCATTTGTCTCCATTAATTCCGTGCACGCGCCTCGTGGTTGAGAATTAGTAAGCTAAACACCAAGAATATTCCTTTGTGGCCGGCCGAATCAAAGACTTGTCATTCAGCATTAGCACTAAATCAGTGTGATGCTAACACAGTGTTTCTACAACTTCATTAACCGGTGTGTTTGCTAGTGTACATGTGCGTAAATCTCGGGGGTGGGGCCTGTCCCCCCCCCCCCCACTTTTTGGATGCCTAGGTCACATATGATGCTGCCGCCGCACGGTTCTGTGGTTGTTAGATGGGATTTTTACAAATCATACGGTTTTGCGGTCTGCGGAAGCAGTGTTCACAAATGTTACGGAGTCCGCAAAGCAATCGTAAAAATCATGAAATAAAAATGGGTGAAAAGACCGCAAGGCGCTAGTTAACAAACAGCGAGGCGCCCTTATGGCGAGGCGCCCTTACGGGCAACAAGGCGCCTGTACGGCAACAAGGCGCCTGCACGAGTGTTGCGGCCGCCGCAAAGTTGTTCTAGGCACACCAGACCGGGTAATACAGTAACCTTGAAATACTACTGAGGCGAAAAAAAGTTTAATATCGAATTTTTAAAATCTTAAGCCCCTGCGACGACTAAAAAACACATTGAGGTCGCCTCACGTCTTCCGTATTCTGCCGTGCGGCCACCGCACGGTTATGGCAATTATGAGGACATACGGCCGCCGCAAACACGCCGCAGGCCATTTGTGTCCTAGGCATAATTAATTTTGACCTTATAATTTCAAACTTTTCGTATAACAAACTTTTGTGTTTTTGACTATAAATGAGAAGAAAAATGGCACCAGTTCTTGTATAAATTTCCATTACTTGGCATTTAACTGAGATATAAAAATAATCTAATATTGATTTGTGAAAAAGGCAAATTATCCACCTGACCACCGTCTCTTAGCAGTTTAAAAAAGGCACTGCTTAGTTAATGAATTCAGCTTCATTGTTTTAAATAGTAGCCACATCAAGTATAATCTGTGTTTGGGTCAACAGTCGCAGGAAGGAGGGGTTCGGTCGGATATCTTTTCAAAGGCTAATAATCCAGAAATCCAATAAAACCAAATTTATTTATAACGATATTTTACAGAAAAGGTGAAGGGTTGTTTTTTTTATTTATTTATTTTTAAAAAAAATTTATTATTGTTGATTACGGAAGAATTGAACAAATCTTGTTAAACTAGATTGTCTCAAAACACCTGAAATTGGCCGAGGCAATCGGCAATGCCGTGGAGATTACCGCGGAGTTTTTTATTTTCTGCGCCACAACTTTTGCCGCGGAGTAAAAAAAAATTCAATATGTATTTTTTTTCTTATTAAAAATAAAGTATACTTTACGCTAAAATTGCCGTAGAAAATGCCATGGACACAATTTAACGCGCAAAATAAATAAATAAATAATAATAAAATGAAATAAAACCGGTCATGAAAGTTATTGCGTTGAAACACCTTTTATCGCATTAAAACGTGGATTTATCGCGATAAAGTGTTTTTAACGCGTTAAAAGATGTTGCTATCGTGTTAACTTCATCGTGTAAATTGACCACGTTCATGGCAGGGTTGGCCTTTAATACTTGGGATCACACAGTGGGCTGGAATCTATTGTAGAGCCACTCGACTTTCTCTTACAGCGTCTTGAGGGCTTTTCATAGGATGAAGATATTTGTACATTACATTACTTTGCGATTCATTTCATTACATTACAATATATTACATTGCATTATATTATATTACATTACAATATATTAGACTGTATTATATTAGATTGCATTATATTACATTACATTACACTATATTACGTTACATTATATTACATTAAGCTGTAGAACATCACAACACGATACCATGCGATGCATCACATCGGATTTTATTCCATTGCATTTATTTACATTAAATTACATTACATATTATTTGTACATTACTTTGCGTTTCGTTTCATTTCATTGCATTACATTACAATTATATTTCATTGAATTATATTACATTACAATATATTACATTGTATTATATTAGATTGCAATATATTACATTACATTACAAAATATTACATTACATTATAGTACATTACAGTATGATACGATACGATGCAGTAAGATACATTATATTGCATTTCCTTATATTACATTACAGTGGAAGATCCAGAAAATCCTTTTGGGGCAATATAATAATAGGATGACGATTTCTCGGATTCTTTAACGTTAAAAACAATTAAAAATAATAAAAATAATAATTTTTGAAAATGTTAATTAGGTAGCAAAATTTAGTGGGGAAGTGGGCTTCTGGGGCCTCAAGTTCCGCCACTGACATTACATTACAATTGCATATTACAACACAATGCATATAGTGTTTTAAAACATTCCACTGTTTTCCGTTTATAAAATTGCATTACACAAGTATTATAAAATTCTATAACGTTTTCAAGGTGTAATGTTCAGCGCCCTCTCCTGGGACAGTAGCAGTTGGACGCGGCTGGAGCGGGTCTAATAGTGGTGTTGGCTGGGACGGTTCCAATTTTGGAGGCGGCTGGAGCGGGTCTAATAGCGGTGTTGGCTGGTGCGGTTCCAGAGGCGGAGACGGCTGGAGCATGTCTAATAACGGCTAGGGCTAGCGGCCACAATGATTGGAGAAGTGGATGGTGGAATAAACACACAGACTGCAACAGATGCTGGGGCGACAGTGACCACAATAACTGGAGAGAAGTGGATGGTGGAATAAACCTACAGACTGAAACAGATGCTGGGACGGTAGTGACCACAATAACTGAAGAGAAGTGGACGGTGGAATAGACTCACATATTGCAACAGATGCTGGGGTGGCAGTGACCACAATAACTGGAGAGAAGTGGATGGTGGAATAAACTCACAGATTGCAACAGATGCTGGGGCGGCAGTGACCACAATAACTGGAGAGAAGTGGACGGTGTAATAAACTCACAGATTGCAACAGATGCTGGGGCGGCAGTGATCACAATAATTGGAGAGAAGTGGACGATGGAATAAACTCACAGACTGTAACAGATGCTGGGATGGAAATGATTACACTGACTGGAGAAGTGGATGGTAACAGATGCTGGATCGGTGGTGACCACAATGACTGGAGTGGTGGAGTAAACTACCGACTATAACAGATGCTACGTCGGTGATGATCACGATGACTGGAGAAGTGGATGGTGGTAGAAGCCCACTGACTGCAATAGATGCTGAGTCGGTGTTGACCACTGTGACTGGAGTAATGGATGGTGGTGTAAATCACTGACTGCAACAGATGCTAGGTCGGTGGTGACCACAATGATTGGAGAAGTGGATGGTGGAATAAACTCACAGACTGTAACAGATGGGTCGGTGGTGACCACTATGACTGAAAAACATACAAAAAGAACTTCGAAAAAGCTGCAAGATTTGGTAATCATTTCAGTGCGTAAATAGCAATAATACATAAATGACAGTCACATTTGTGTATGCGGCTACCCATATTAAGTAGTCATTTGCATGGGCGTAAATCCCGGGAGGGGACTGGGGGCACGTCCCCCCACCTTTTGGATAGGAGACGCCTATATAATTATCTCCCACCTTTTGCTTCGAAACATTGGAAATAAATGCCTACATAATAATTTTTATCAGTACGTATTTCTCTTTATTGTATCAATGTAATACTTAATCATGTGGTCTTAGAACAAATATACCTAAGCACGTGGGGTCTATAATGAGGTCAATCCTGGGTGTAGGGGGGATATATTCTTCCAACTCTTTGGACAGGGAGATGGTTCGTCCCACACACTTTTTGTTCAGTGCCCCCCTTCCCCCATTTCCAGGAAGCGATTTTCTCCCTTGGTCACTTGTTTTAAAACGCCACCTTTATTTTCTCCTAAATAGCCAAATTTATTAGAATTTAGCATATATTAAGTATTCACGAGTATTGAATGCATACTCCCACGGACCTTTGACCTAATTAATTTCCAAACAAAGAATTAATTTTAAATATAAACATTTGATTTGTCC